>APFE031321381.1:111118-126662 GCA_000404065.3 Pinus taeda | reverse complement strand
GTATCTTTTGTTAATGCAATCAATATAAAGAACTTTGTGTTCACTTCGTTTCTGCATCTGAAGTAGCTTCAAGCGGTTTACCATTGGTAGCCAAGGGCCTAGCTCCGACGGTCACTCGCTGTTGTATCATACAGCGATTGGTGTGGTTTTGATTATTTCCTTTGTTTCAGCAATCTGATATATCTTTCACATGCTAGACTATGTTTCTCAGTTAATCTCTGAATCTGAATAAGTTTCCTAATTCATGTCTCTGTTTTATATAAAGTGAATTTATTTGAATTGCATCCCGGTATTGGTATGACTGGTATCATCATTGGATTCACATAAAATAAGTGTTTGTGAGGAAATTTGAAGACAATATACTTTGTTTCGAAAGTAGTCAATCATACATACTCTCAGGAATTGTTGTAATTAGCTTGAGAACGTTGTGCACTGTTTAAGTTTGCTACTTCCAATTAAGTTGTTGTTCCATTGCGTTTATTGTTCCAATAGAGTTAGCTGTTCCATTTGATTTACATTTCCTGTTTGCTGTTCCATTTGTTTATGCTGTTTATTTGGTTACTGCTGTTCCATTTACCTATGCTGTTCCATTTAATTCCTGCTGTTCCTTTTCATAACTGCTGTTCCATTTACTTTTTCTTATCTGCTTTTGTTGCTTCCGCGTGATAGCAGGCCTAAGACTGTCGTGAGCCCAGCAAGACGCTGCCTGACTCCCAGATCTATAAGCCCATGCTTTGGTTTCCTTCTTTATCAATTTCTAAAGGGAAGGGTTATTGGTTCCGTACCCTTGACTGATCAAATTGATTTGTGTGATTTTATCCTTGAGTTGATTCAGTTTAGTGTCTGTTTCCTTTCAATTTATTAGAGCACTATACTACCGAGCATTACTTGGGCAAAACAGCCTCGGATTGAGTTACTCCTTGAAAGAACCAAACGATCCCGGATTGACTTAATAATGTGGAATAATTGGTGGTGTGAGAGACCCTAGTTATAGACCTACAAGTATCTTTCCTAGACCTAATGGATTAGTTAAGAATAACATAAAGAAAATACTATAAATTTCTCCTTAGAGGAATTGGAGAATGGAAAGATGCTTACTTTTGATTTATCGCAACATCTTCTCTGCTCTTGGACTGTAAGCTCCAACCATAGCTCCAATTTCTATAATTAGAACCTGCACGAACAATCAACACAAGCCAAAGATCAATGACATCTATGTGGCATTATCCAATCACTCTATTCAATGGATCAACATACCATTGAAATATATGAATGTAAACATAAAATAAAACATATAGGAAAATGGTATACTCTTTGTATTAATATGAAAGGGAAAGTTTACAACCAAAAACGGAAGTTGGTCTTGTGGAGATCTCCCCACGTTGACTTGTCCTTCCTTTCCACAATGTACACCTCAAGGTCACCTTAATGCATGGGAATGATAACTCTCTTATGACCAAAGAAACATCATAACGGTATGATTAGTCTCCAAAATCCAACATCTAGTGTGTGGATGGCAATAAATATATAAGAGAGGATGGTAGTTTAGTAATTCTTATCCATTTACAAATCTGGTCTTGAGATTCACTCTTGATGGGAGGATGAGCTCAAGGGATAAGATGTGAAATATCCAAGGTAGGATAAGATAGGATTCAAAGTTCTTATCTAAGGTAAATGGTTGTGAAAGCTCCTGGAAGCTTATGGAAGAGGAAACTTCGAGATTCTTTTTTTTCCCAAATATCTAGAATCATCACACCCCCAACAAGGGACAACTTTCTTTGATAAGAGAAAGTTTAGAATTGAGCAACCTGTTGCTAAACATAGGTCCCTAAAGGGCCAGGGTAAGCTAGGCCTTAAAATAACTATAAAAAAGCAGTCAAGGTCAGAAACTCAGGGATTTGAGAGAGTCATGTTTAAGGATTTGTGTATTGATGATTACAAGGTTTTCACATATGTTGATTGATCCAGTTTGTATTCCTTTTGACCAGATGCGACAAAATGGCCTATAACAGATTTCCCCCTAAAGCAGAAAGTCATAAATGACAACTAAGGTTTGAAGTGCTTTACCTTGTGACAGGGTCAGGTCAAGAACAATTAATCGTATCATCATTTTTTACAATACATTTTATCATGATATCTCTGATGAAGAAGGCATACCCATGCTCAGCACATAATATAACATTACATTTACAATGATCAAGAAGACATGTCCATTGATTAAAAAGGGTGGACCCATGATTGGATGACTGTATGTCTGATCATATCGATCATACATTGTGATCTTGTGTTAATCCTGAAATCATAGCCCGAATGGATGGAACTATATCTGGGGTCTTCTATCTCATTCATTCGATCATCCAATGTATGAGTCTAACCATGCAAATAAAGGAGCTGAAGTCGAACATGGTAGACAACATCTAATTACCAACCAATGATATAAGTCATTAACAAATGTTAGAGAAACCATCGATGATGGAAATGGGTCTCAAGGTACAACAGTACAATCCTTATGGTGTGAATGAATGAGTCGAAGTTGAACACCACACAGAATCTCTCAGTGAAAGGCCAATGAACAAAACCTCTCACCAAGAGCGAGGAAACTTCCCATTGGTGCATGAAAGACCCAATGTACTAAAGGAAGAGTTTCTAAGTCAAATTCCTGGATAATGAGATGATGTCGATAAGAAGTGACCAACTGCAGGAGGGCCTTGATGTATCCCCCATCAACGATAAGTAACGGGTATCATTATTTTTGACAGAGTGATTTTGATGTGGAACTGGTTCTGGAATGGAATACATGGAATGAAGGCTAAAGATTATCATAGAAAACATTAAATGAATGACTTATCTTGAACACATTGGTGACATTTAATGGATTTGGCAACATTGACCCAAAACTAAAAACAAAGTCTCGGAAGTGGTGTGATGAACCAAAATATAACTAGATTTACCAACCCAATAGCCACATATATGAAGTGGAAGATTGTCATGTTCAAGAATGACTAATTTCCATTAATAGGTGGATTATCCCATTTTCCCAATTTCCTTAACCATTGTTGATCAGTACCCCTTTATTTTAACAACATTAAGGAGGATAACATACGCTTCATACGTAAGTTCATCCTTCGGATGAATCCCTCCATGTATTTTTAATGAACACTGGGAAGTAGTGGTCCGTTCCCTTCATGTTTGATGAGTACATCGATTTTTGAAAATTTTTCGAGTCTATCTAAGGTCTAACTCAATTCCATTATCAATTTTAGAGAGTTTCAAAAAGAGGTGAAAAACAAAACTCCAAAGGTTCCTTTTCATAAATAGTCACTTAATTCTGAGAAGGTAGAAAAAAATACCGAAGAGAACCTCTTAGCCATGATATACTCAGGTATTACATTTTAGTAAGTAATCTATCTCATCTCAGAAAAGGGTTAAACTTATATTGAGTAGAACTCTCTTAATTTACATTAATGAGTTCAAAAAGACAAGTGCTGAGCAACATTTTCATGTTTTGGGAGTATGAAAAGAGCTAAAGAGGACTCCTCCTAGAGGAATGAGTGGTATAAAGGTAGCAACTAGTTCCAGTCATGATGGAACTACTCAAAACACGTAAAGGTCGAGAGGTTGGCTAATAATACCCCTCATCATAACGATTCCTTAGGAAAGGGTAAAAAAACAAAGTGAAACTGTATGATCAGCCATGTAGATGGTGATGACGAAATGAGAAAACCAAGGCTCATTTGGAATAATTAGGCTAATAAAAATGGAAATCACGTGGGATGGAATTAGAATGGTTTCATTTTTAAACAAGCTAGGAACATGGAAAACTATGCTTGAAATTGGTTTCATTTTTACACAAGTTTGAAACAAAGTAAAAATATACTTGATATAAGTTTGCATGCCCCCAACATAATGACTCAGTTTTAAGGACATGCCCCCCAAGCTTCATTTCATTCTCCTAAGTAGACTAGCGATTACTAAAAGGTGGATGGAATGAAGGCTCATTTATGAGATCAAGTGAAAGACTCAGGTAGGAATTTACAAGATCTAATCAAAGACTTGAATTGGAGGAACATTTGTTTCATTTTTTAACGAGATTTACATAACAAAATAAATATTCTCATAGACTTTGTTTCATTTTTTAATGAGCTTGACACAAGAAAAGGAACTCTGCTCTAACACATTGTTTCATTTTTTAAGGAGATTGACACAAAACAAGGAACTCTACTCTAGGTATCTTGATCATGGCCTCCAGGAGGTCATGGCTTCCAAGATGTTCACATTATATGGAAGAAAAATGATCTAGAATGCTTCAAAGGATTTAAGTAAAGGTCATACTCTAATGCCCCCAGTAAATGATGCACTACGTCACCAACTAGATCATTAGTCGACGAAGGCATGAGACATATGGCCACATAATTAATCTATGGTGGGAAAGGTACCAGTTCCATATAAGGAAAATTTAGGGAATATAGTTTATTAGGAGTCAAATTAGTACTAACAAATTAAATTTGGTTAATGGTCACAATTATTCCTTCATGCAGGAAACACATCACATGAAAGAGTGAAGAGACAAGATCTCCCATGTTGTAAACATAGTCACACCAAAGGAGAAAATTAAATTCTAAAGGGCCTTGGACTACCATCACATCTTTATAGAAAATATTTCACTCCAAAGTAATATGAAGCTAAGGAAGGATCCCTAACGGTTGAATGGTTCCTATGTTAAAAGCCAACAAATTCTAGGTAACAGGCACAAGTTGTGGGGATCCAAAAGTTTTCCATGCAGTTGAGGAAAAAATAGTAACAGACATGCCTTCATCGATGATGCTGCCAGCTATAAACATATCATAATCTTGTACTATGATATGCAATTGCATGTAAGGACGAAAACGATATCCTACCAGTCGACTCTAATGAAAGGAAGTGACCATACTACTTCCAAGGGACGTCGTGGGAATGTGAGAACTTCCCACTTATGCTATGGGAATGGGAGAACTACTCCCTTGTGTTGTGGGAATGGGAGGATTGTCCCCCAGTTCCATTTGAACTAGAGGATTGACCCCCAATTCATTGGAATCTGAAGAAATTAGAAGAACCTGAGTGGTATGGAGTTCACTCTCTATGGGAAAGGTATGATCAACTGAAGGTGGAATCGATTCATCCATTTTATCAACCAATGGTTAGTCAGGAATAAACTCATGGGATTCATGTTCTGAGAGAGTGGGATTGACTAGAGACATCTTGTGATTAGTCACTTCATAAACTAGTGGAGGATTGGGAGAAAGCTTTCAATAACCAGCCAAAAGATGAGGCTGAGAAGTTGTAAGGTTTTCTAGCACTTTTGGGGATTCATTGATATAAGGAAAAAGGTGAATATGATGATTCCCTTCACATAACCTATAGGGAAACTTAAATTTACCCTTTTCCCATGGATCTTACTATAATTAGGTGATGGTTTATATCCAACTTGATCTCTAGAGGTTGATGAGAAAGGCTGATGTGAGCCTATGGACCACACTTCTAATACCTTGGGAATACCAGGACAATCTATAAGAAGGTAGTCACCCTTACACAACATTAAAGAGAATTTAACTTTCCAAGTCTGATTGGAATATTTTTCCATACTATTTATATTTGTAGAAATAGCTTCTTGGTTTCCCCCTACTTATTTTTCTTCTTTTTCTTCATCATTTTTTCTTCTTCTTAGCTTCCTGGTTGCTAGAATAAAGAATTTTACCAGGAGAGGAGGAATAAAGGGATGAAGAAACAATAGGTGAAGAAGGAAAAGGTTAAACTTTAGCATCAACATGAGGTTGATTTTGTTTAGGTTGATAAGACTTGGCTAAGGAACAGTTTAGACATCTGGAACCATAGGCATTGAAAACAACCAAACTGACAAACCAATGGTAAATCCAGGAAGAGACAACATTTCCATATAAGGAGCACCAATATTCCCAAAAGAAGGAAAATTACCAAGATTCCCATCAGAGGGGTTTCCTTAACTAGTAGACTCTGAAACTATTGCCATTAGTATCAACCTAAGATCCACTATGGAGGTGTCTCACAGTAAGGATTTTGTTTTGTGGTCAATTAATTGATTTTAGAAATTAAGGACACAAGATAAAACAAAGAGGTATCTAGGCAAAAGTGATTACCAAGAAAATGTGAACTAAAATATACCACCCTGGTAAACCAAGGATTTACGTACGTGCAGGAAATCTCCCTGAATGTTGTGTTCGATGTATCACAATATACAAGGCAGTTAACTCAGTAACCTATGGTGAGCATAGCAACCTAGGGTGCACTTCCAAAATATACTCGATGGTACGTGGAAGTGCAGTTCATGTTAGTGTTGTCTAATGCATAATCGTACGATGAGAGTGCTCCCGTATAATTTTCATGCATGGAGAGCCATCCAATCTACCCAATGGTACGTCGAGCATATTTTGATACACTTAGATACGTGGAATAAGATATCACCCCCAGAATGAAACGCTGGAAAAAATGAAAACTCCTATGTTTATAGACATCGAAACACATCTCTAGCCTAGACATCTAGATGTTTGCATTAATGTGACAAATTCTCCTTAGGTTGATTCAATAAATTTTAGAGTTTATCTTGAATTAAGTTTCGATTTGCAAGGGTCACCATGAATTTCACCTAATTATCCTAAAATTCAAACTTGCATGATAAATTAAATTTTTATTTTCAGTGAAAATCTATATATGGAAGGGAAGAGAACAAAGAATATGCAGCAAACAAGACTGTTAAGCAATTCCACTAATGCAATTGTTTCTAATTACAATTTCACTTACAAAACCCTAGATGCAATGCATGATGCATAATATTTTTATTTTCAATTCCACTTAATTTTCAAATGAAAACTAAGATATTCCCCTAATCACCAATAAAAAATACTTTTCAGAACGATGACTAAAACACCAATTCCTTCAAGAAACCCAATGATAAAGTAATCATATTTCAAATGACCTAATGGAAAGAATAAATAGAAATATAAACAAATTCTTACCCAAGGCAATCAAAACCAAAAGAAAATAAGATGAAGGATTTTGAGAGAGCTAAACACACTTAGGGACACAAGGAGGATTGAATGGAACCAAGTTAATGAGAGAGAAAAGCATGAGAAGGCAATTTTTTGCATGAAACAATGGCCAGTGCAGGTGAAAAGAGGCCACCAGTGCTCTACAAAGCAGGTAGAGAGAAGGCCAGGGTTCTCTTCAACACTCTGTCAATAGACCAGAGGATGTTCTGATCAAGGAAAAGGGAGTTTCAGACACAAAAAATAAAATGCAACTCAATGAAAGGTATTCCTAGGGTCAATTCAAATTGAGTGAGGCACTATAGGTCTGTTCAAGAGGTGTAACAATGGATAAAGTCAAGGAAACCGCTAAGGGAATGAATCAATCCCTAGTGCAGTTAACAAGGTGTTATATGGAATCCATGGAAAGTTTTAGAGGTGAATTTTCGCCCTTGGACTAAATTAAAGGGTTTTATACTTTTATTGGGTGAATATTTTGTATCATAGTACATTGTTACAAATGGCCTCAAATTTATTTTATAAAAAAATTAGGTATGGAGGATACCCACCTCATTTTAAGGGAGAGGGTAAAAAAAGTAAATTTAGCCCTTGAAATTAGGAGTTACAATCTTCCATTCGCCCTCGTTTTCAAGAAAATATATTAATGATAGTTATAAATATAAGTATAAATACAATGGAGGTATGGTAAATAAATACAAATACAAATAAAGTAGAGGTATGGTAAATAAATAAAACCACTTTTATATTTAGTCCATAACCCTCTTTCTATTTAACAAGGCTCAAAAACTATGTTTCATTTAAGTGAATCCTATGGGCCAAATACCATATTTATAAAAGAGGTATGGTAAATTAATAAAAATATAAATAAATGAGAAGTATGGTAAATAAATAAAACATTTTTTTATACTTCAAAGGTATGGTAAATAAATAAAAATATAAATAAAACTATAGGTGTGGTAAATAAATAAAACCTCTTTCTTATATTTAGTCCATAAACCCTCTTCTATTTAAGAAAACTAAAAAAGAGGCTTTCTTTAATTGAATCCTAATGGGCCAAATACCATATTTATAAAAAAGGTATGGTAAATTAATAAAAATATAAATAAACGAGAGGTATGGTAAATAAATAAAACATTTTTTATATTTAATCCATAGGCCACCTTATATTTACAAACACTCAAAAAATGTGTTATATTTATGTGAATCCTATGGGCCAAATACCATGGGACAAATTATTATTAATACCATGCAAAAAATAATTATTAACCCTAATATTAGTATTAATAAAATTAAAGATGGCACATGATATTGACCCATGGTATTAACATGGAATGTAGCATATTTAAAGGGGGGAATTAAACTAGCATAGATCCATCTTTACTATTGTGATATGCAAACTAACATACAGTGAAAAAATATTTCATCCCTCTCAGGGCTTGGTAGATCAAGAGTAAAAATGGATCTTGTAATTTAATGTCACTTAAACATTTTAACTTGGTTAAAATAAAAAATAAAATAAAAATCAATTATTAATTTTATTAATTTTTATAAATTACTAATAGTAGTTTTTAAGCTCCAAGTTTATGATAACCCATAGTATTGACCCATGGTAATACCATAGTATTCATGTGAAAATAGACTATTTAAAGGGGAAATTCTATCAGCTTAGATCCATCTTAATTCTAGGTCTACCAAGTGCTGGGAATGATGAATAGATTTCATCCCTCTAAGAGTGGTAGATGTGGAGTTAAGATGGATATAGGTTGATTTTTATAATAATGAAGATATTAAATAGACTTAGGAAATTATATTGTAAAAAAAATCTTAAGGTGAATGGTTAGAGCTACATTTAGTCACTTCACAAAATTTAGTAAAAAATACTAATATCTCCATTAATATTGGTTTTTCTAATTTAACAAAAAAAATTCAAAACGCTGAAATCTTAACTCTTTCCGCATCACCCTCGTAGAAGAGAGAAAATTGCTGTCCATATTTCCCACCATTTTTCAAACATTCTCAATATGATATCTTCATGAAAAAGTTAAGGTACTGATCTTGGATTAGTTGTTTGAAAAATATGCTGCGTTGTACAACCTTTCATCTTCTCTACTATTCTTAGTTTGTCATAATGATCTATAGGGGTTGGGTCACTGCACCATATTGTCCTGAAAGGCGGAGATTGTGCACCAAAAAGGAAATTAATCCACATGTTACAACACTATTAAAAATGGTATGGAGGTAGTGAATGATGCTAATAAGAAATTTAGATTTAGAGACATAATTAAATTTTATTATTAATTTAAGATTTCCAATTAAAATAATAATAAATACATTATTTTAGTTTATATGATTGGGAATGCATTGACATAAGGTCATTTCTTTCTATTATTCCCTTCAGGCTTTTGGTACTTCTACTTCATGTTAATTATAAGTTGGGGTTCTATTGTTGGGTGTTGTTGGGTAAACAAACTTGATGTGTTTTTTTTTAAATATCGCAGTTGGAGTCTATGGAATAAGAAAGAAATTTGATAGCTTGGCAAACTTGGTAGCTTGACAAACTTGGTAGCTTGACAAAAGCTATAGAGAAAGCATTAATCTCTCCTACCATGACAAACATGGCCACTAAAACTTGCAACATTGTTTGTAGGAAGTGAAAATTATGTTTCTTTTTTCTGAACATGTATATTAGTATATCACAATTAAATGAGTATGTTTTATTATTATTATATATGGTTTCATACTTTTACAAAACATTCATCAAGACTTCACAATGTTTTATTACTTAGTGAAAGATTTTCCAAGATCTTACAAGATTTTATAATTCGTGAAAATTTTCATGACTTTACAAGATAATTAATAGGGTGAGAGATTCACCATATATATAATATTATATATATATTATATATTATATATATTATATATATATATATATATATTATATATATTAGTGATAAAATCACCTCCGATTTTTCCTATGTATCATGGGGATTCACCCATTTCATATACATATAAATTTAGGGTGGTTCTTAAAATTTTCCTTGATGGAATCTATGACTATGGAAAAAAGTATCTTCCCTATACCTAATAGCCTGGTCTAGAATAACATAAAGCAAAGACTATAAATTTCTCCTTAGAGGAATTGGAGAATGGAAATATGCTTACTTGGGTTCTGTGGCAAGCTCTTCTCTCATCTTGTCATGTAATCTCCAACCATAGCTCCAATTTCTATAATTAGAACATGCAAAAACAATCAGCACAAGCCAAAGATCTACGACATATATGTAGAATTATCTAATCACTCTATTCAATGGATCAACATAGAATTTTTTAAATATATGAATGTAAACATGACATAATACATAAAGGAAAATGATAAACTCTTTGTATTAATGTGAAAGGGAGAGTTTATAACCAATAGTGAAAGTTGATCTTGTGGATATCTCTCCAACTTGACTTATCCTTCCTTGCCACAATGTACACCTCAAGGTCACGCTATTGCATGGGAATGATAACTCTCTTATGGCCAAAACAACAACATAATGGTATGATTAGTCTCCAAAAGGCAATCTCTAGCTTGTGGATGGCAGTAAATATATAAGACAGCATGGAAGTTTAGGAATTCTTATCCACTTACCAATCTAGGCTTGAGATTCACTCTTGATGGGGATGAGCTCAATGGATAAGTGGTGAAATCTCCAAGGTAGGATGAGATAGGATTCAAAGTTCTTATCCAACATAAATTGTTGTAGAAACTCCTGAAAGATTCTGGAAGAGGAACCTTCAGCATTATTTTTATTTTTTCCTAAATTTCTAGAACCAGTGCACCCCCAACAAGGGAGAAGATTCTTTGATTAGAGCAAGTACAAAACTAAGTAACACGTTATTGAACATAGGTCCCTAAAGGGCTAGGGTGCACCGGGCCTTAAAAGCACTAGAATGAAGCAGTCAAGATCTTAAACTCGGGGATTGGAGAGATTCTATCTTAGGGCTTTGTGTAGGGATGATGACAAGGTGTTCATGGATGTTGATTAATCTAGTTTGTAGTTATTTTGACCAGATGTGAGAAAAAGTCCTATAACACTAGGTTGTTCCTTGCATTTTCCTTTTTCTTTCAATTTCCTTCATTTTCTCTCTAATTTCCCCGCCATGCATATTTTTGTCTCTTCACCTTCCTATTCTCCTATTTTCATTTATTTCTCATATTAATCTTCCATTTATTGCATCTTTTCCTTTGCCAATTCCTTTTCCAATTTCCATAGGCATTAATTAACCACAAGTGATGCCCACTATAATGTTTCCCCACCATTCAACTTGGAATATGTGTCCCATGACCTTGGTCTTATTTTATTTACATGTAAAATCAACCAGGGGCTATTACAAAAACCCATGTAGAATGTCTAACCTTGAAGATAATCCGAGCATCCAATAATTTCCTTAATTTCTTCTAAATCAAGGGTTCAAGTGTTGGATGAACTTTTCTTAACCATTATTGAAACAACTTGACCCCTTCTTTGATAGGAATGACATGTCTAATTATATGTGTATCATATATATTTAAATCATTGTACGTCCACACAAATACATATGTATAATATTTGAAAAGGAAGATAAAATATTGTCATTCTTGAGGAGAGAAACATGTACCTAAATTCACATACTTTTGGTTCTTCTTTGGTTCAAAAATTTACTTTTTCATGTGATATATTTGAGCTATGATTAGTTGTATTCAATGTTCCTTTGAAATGGTTTTGCAAGTCATATAATTTCTCTAGAGATAACACACCTTTTGGCATTGGATTCCCTTTAGTAGCTTCTACTACTTCCTACAATGTCTTCTCATCATCATCTCATTCCATAGACACATCTTTGAAAACATAAACATTGGCCATGAAATATAGTATTTGTTGGTCATCATCCAATGCATGGAAGTTACTTACATTATTAGGCACATATGGGTTATAAATAATTTCTATAGAAAATCCATCTTTAAATGGTGACATTCTAGTAGTTGCATTATCTAATATATCTAAAACAACATCATGAATTCTAGGAACAAAACTAATATTTAATCCTTTAAAGAATAAAATAAGACACTTGTTTTTGTTGTGACGGGCACCCTAGAACATTTTCTGTACACTTGAATTTTGGAGCCTACTATGGATCTTACGATCAGTCATTCCATAGTCACTTCTTGGGTGGTTGATGCTTTTGAGCTCCCTTCCTGGATCAGAAGTGTCGAAGTCACTTTCTCACACATTCGCATTCCACAACAAGTTCATGAGCACATCCTTTTACGTAAAGCTAGAAAATAATAACATGTTCCATCAAGACAATGCCTGTGTTATGTATAATCCATATCAACAATCGTACTCACAACGATAGTTTCTCACATTCTAGGTGTGTTCATACTTCACTCTAATTAGTTTCGTTTTCATGTTATATTTTCTCTGGCATGTGTTACTTTCACTGCCATCCACATATCGCAAGATTTGTTCACACTTTATAAATTGGCGTATTTTCACATGTTAGTTATCACACAATGTATGTATGCTTTCTTTGGTGGTTTCGAGGGTTTATACTTGTTTGAATGAGTTGGTGTAAACATGTAAATATTAGTCACACTCATTCCCAATGTTTTTACCATTGTGGCACAAGTGTTGTCACAATCATTGCAAAGTGTACCTTTAGTGTTGCACTTGTTGTAAAGTCACCGCAAGGTTGTTGCATTAAGGGAAATATGTTTTCAATGCATTCAAGATGACATATGTTGTTGTGTCATCGAATTGTTTCAAGTGTGTGATCATAATGAAGTCGTACCACTGTTCACACCAGTCTCTTCTATCCCACACTTAGCCAATATTCAGAAATGCCCCAGCAACCTAGCCTCATTTGACCTTCCTCAACTGTGCATTGTATAGTTCCATCCCTCAAGCTGCATCCTTGTTCCTTAACACTATGCAATGCGTAGTTCCTGCTTCCCAAGATTGTTGCACTGCTTAGTTCTAGTACTCCAGCTCGGCGTTGCCCCCCAGAATTACTCAATTCATCCTCCCAACTTGCCCTCAATTGTGCATTGTGCAATATATCCTCAAGATCATCCCTTGAGATCTTGATATGTATAATTTCCCAATGGTCCAGCCTTCTCTACCTCCCATAACTGTGCAAGTCTCCCAATCAGTGCAAAACCCCACAGTTATGCTCAATGAGTCAATAAAATGCATAATTTGTCTCCCCAACCCTACCTGAACTATGCATTGCATAGTGTCAAGGTTCAATACTCAACTTGAGCTCCTCAACTGTGTAATTTCACAATCACTTGGGATCCTCTCTCCTCCTAAATTGTGTGATAGATAGATCCATTTTCTATCCCCTCAACCTGTACCCATGAGCTCCTAGACTACGGAATTTTCTTCCTTATCCCAACCTGAACTGCACACTGCATAGTCTCGAGGCTCAAGGCTCCCCTTGAATACTTAAACTACACAACTGCGTAGTCATTGAGTCCTTTTCCTAGTTTTCCATCCAATTCCGGCTTAGTCAGTGGATCAATATGCACCATCTTAGACTAGGTTTTTAGTGGACTAATGTCGTCTTGTTATGAGTGAATTACAGATGAAGGTACTCTATCATGCTATGGAAAGATGATGAAGAAGGAGATGGAGAAGGAGGACATATTATACGACACGTATGGAGATGAAGAGATAATATTATCATTAGGCGAGAAGATGAAGAACATCGAACTCTAATAGAAGATGAAGATTGATATCACATGGAAGACTTATCATCTTCAAGTCGTAATGAGGAGGAAGAAGAAGAACATGTGCCATATTTTTGTGAAGACACAAAGAAATAAATAGCAAGGAGAAAACCTTGGTACTGTCACATCATCATGCGATTCATGTCATCAGTGTCATGTCATGTCCTGTCACAAGTCATCATATGCCACATCATTATTGTGGATTATGTAATTACCTATTTGAAATATATTGTAAAGTGGATGTCTAAAGGACACGTTCAAAATATGAAAAGTCATGTAAGGTTGAAAAGTCATAGGAAGTCAAATAGTCATGAGGATATTCAAAGAGTTACAAGGAAGCTGAAGCATCACCTATTTGTTATATATACACCCTCATTGTATGGGCAAGGGACTTTTCACCTTGGCTCCTCCCACAAGGCATTCGAGAGATAAGCTAGTTCTTTTGAGGAGCAAGGAGTAGCTCTAATGCTCCAGTATTGGAGCTAGTGGTGTTCATGTATACATGTGTCTTGGAAATTTTTCTTAATATATGAAGTCCTATGGGAAAAGACATTCTTTATGCATGCATTATGGATATTTGTAAAACTATTCTCTTAATGTTTTTAATTCATGCTTTCTTTCATATGTGCTAAAGTAATTGAACTATTTCAGTTATTTTGGTAGTTATCATATTGCGAATGTGTTGTACTTACTATTATCGTTGTCTTATCCCCGTGGACTATTCCGCTGGATATTAGGCAGATCCTCCTTGTTACATTCGTTTCCGTAACCATCACATCTATATGGACTATTCCACTTAATGTTGTATGGATCCTTCTTGCTCATTTGTGTCTTTGCAGTGAAAGAACTTTGACACACATATGATCAAACACTCACGAAACTCACCCCCTTTCTTTTCTAAGGCTCATTTTCACTCTTATATCCTGCTTATAGTTAGAGCCAAGGAATTTATTTAAGATAACTGAAAACCAAGCCATATTCTAGATGGGACTCCTACTCCAAACGGTGTAAAGTCTAATTGGGACTTCACATTGGGGAGACCCCTTGGTTCATAGATTTCCATCATTGTCAACAATTGGTGCTAGAAGAAGGTCCAGATAACAAGATGGTGAAAGTCTTTTCCTGACTAGATTTTCCAGGGAAAGTGTAATGATGAGTGAACTGTCTCACGAAGGGGCAACAGGAAAGCAAGTAAACGATGGAAATTTATTCGTCTCTAGGGAGAGTAGGAATATTGAGAAAGCAAGAGACCTTCAGCAAGTAGCAAGTTCTAGATCAACAAACAGGTTCACCGTGGAAGGTGTTTTCCCTGTTTAAGGGGTCCTATCATGTATGATGGGGTCCTTCTCTCACATATGGTGCTGGCTAAATCCTCTCATTAGGGAGATTGAGCCGAGCCTGTTGAATATGTTTTGAACCTCTCATATAAAATGGATCATCCTAAATTCTTACTCCTGGGGTGTTTCTCTAGTTTACCCATTTATCAATTTTCAATCCCTGATGAGCCTCTCTATCACTTGTCTCATTTAAAGTTGATGGCGAGGATGGAACATTCATAACCGTGTTGGGTTGTGTTATATTCTCTCCACGACTAACCTACGTAGTGAACTGGGGGGTTAGAGTGGGGGCGGAGCCCCCCCTTCATTATGCTGATTGCGCAGCGAGGGGGTCACAGGGGGGGCGGCAGTCCCCCCTGTCCAGGGGGCTTGAGGGGGGCGGGTAGCCCCCC
>APFE031321381.1:65670-106163 GCA_000404065.3 Pinus taeda | reverse complement strand
ACGCGATGGTTTTTCGGTCCATGGTATTGGATGCTTCGGCATGTATAAATATGTATTGTAACATTGAAAGGAACATAATGAAAAATCAAGCTGGTAGTCTCGGTTTTGAGATCCAGTGGGAAATCTCTGTGTATATGTGTTTTATCTATTATGCTCTCACATTTATTTTTCCTGTGATTTAGAATTCGTATGCAGGTAATTTCTGTTCGGGGTTAAAACCTACAAACCGCACACATTTATAATTTTCTTAAAAAAATTTAATCCTATGAAGTCGATGAGGAAGAGTTTTCTTGTGTTTTTTTTCTTCCTCACCCTTGAAGGTTGTGTTAATCAATGGTTCCATACCTTAGCACCCACCTCCATTCATGCATTCCATCATTTCCTCAACGAGTTTTATCAATAATTTGATAGGTATAATTACCAAGATGTTTGTAAAAGGATCAATCACTTAATAATAAAGCCTAATTAATACTCGAGGATTTTTCTAATCGATTCCTTCACCTTTGTTATGAATTTCATGAAGAAGATATGGATCAGGATTTCTTAAAATAGGAGTTTAGGTGCTTGGTTCTTATCCCTTTACATGGTGAACATGAACCCATTGATTTTCCTACTTCCCAAACTCTGGTGAATCATGAGACACCTATAATTTCATAGGAGGAATTTACGACCCTTTTTGTTCTTTGTCCTCCTCCTTTTCCAGTTCCAATGAGGGTGTATCTGTGTGATGGTAATAAAGTTGGAAAATATGCAGATTAAATTCCTAATGCATCTTCTTTTTCTTCTTACATTTCTCATGACTCAGATTCAACGGAGGAAATCTCAGAATAGCTCCTGAAGCCCATGGTGAAGACTAACTCCTCCATTCCACAAGATGATGTTACTATTTATCAATCTAGTCTTGAATCTAATTTATATTTTTGCTATCCTCTATCATCTAGATGCCATGACTCTTTGTACCGTGATCCACTGATTAACCTACTCCACTAGATATTTGTTCAAGGTCCCATGATTTTCAATATGTTGGTTCAAATTGCGATCAAGTACAAGGATGTCACATGTCAAGATCCTCCACGTGAAGATAATTCGATTCCACTCTTGGATTATTTTCAATCTTCTAATCTCGGTAGTGAATCAAATGCAATCAATTATTTCAATCAATCTGTAGCCTTAGGAAAAAATCACTCCGATGATGATGACTCTATTTGTGTATACGATCACAAATTCCCAGGTACATTAACTGATTTTTTGGTTCCTCCAAAACATGTTGATCTGACCAAATTAGATTTGGAATCTGATCCATCCAAATAAAATGTCCTTATTGAAACTTTTGCTTCATCTCACTATCCCTTGTTCTTTTTTGTGATGCATCTACTTGTGACAAAGATACTCCATGTTGTTAAAGTTCTTCATCCGATGAGTTAACTTCTCAATTGACATAAGGTGGTGAGATTATCCATGATGAAAATGAAAATAATCAAATCATTGATTACTCTTTCCATCCCTAATCATCTCTTCTCTTGCATGAAGACAACTCCACAGACCAACTTGCTCATGAAATATTTCTAATTCATATATATTTAGGTTTGTGATTCGATGAATCTTTAAACCTAAGTAATCAAGTCATCTAAGTTGAAAGATATGATCAAACTAGTGACAGAGATGGCTTCCACATGGTTAATAGTGATCTCATCAAAATTAGTGTAAGAAGTTATCCTCATGGCATTCATGATCTAGTTCAATCTTAGGAATGCGATTTTACAATCCTTGAAAGTTATGGGACTTTCAAGGGAATTGAGGAACTTCAACTTCCATTAATGGTTTTGTCAGGATCTCACAACTCTAGAAAGAACCATGAACTGAGTCAGGTCTAGTTTTATTCACAAAAATCTTCTTTATGCATGGTTTCACTCAATAAAAGTTATTTCTTGAAATATATTTGGCATTGTGAATATGATATTTTGAACTTTCTAGATTCAAGTTGATTCATCTTCATACAAGTCTCCTGTATCAAACTCAGGTTTGAAATGCATATCTCTCATAAAATCATAAAATTACGAGGTTGATTATTCTAAAAACTATCTTTTTCCAAATGAGTCATGCCTACCACGCTCTCTTGATAAGAATCAGCTCCTGATCCTTCTTGTGAATTTTCCAGTGCTAATCCATTTTATTCATTGCACCTGAAATCCTCTTGAGCATCGATGAATGCATGGATTATTTGAATAATCAAATTCTTATTCACTTGATTTATGTTTATTGGTTTCATGTGTTTTCTATACCATCATTCCTTTTTACTCCTTTCGGCAACTACAATGCTAGCATAGTGTGTAACGAGTTACAAGAAAATGTTTTGTTACACTCATCACATGAGGAAGATGATTCTATTATGCAAATAATTTGTGATACTGTTCAAAATGATTTATCTGTGGTAATTTCAAGATTGGAATCTGATGCTTTAATCAGGCTACCTGATCATGATTCTATTTTTTATGATTATCATTCAACTTACTATTTTCCCATCACCACATCGAATGACAATCATTTTACATCCTTTGATTTTCATGATTTAACATTTCACTATCCAGGTACCTGTCAAGTGGTTGAGGCACTTCCAGACTTGTGCATGGTTATGTCAATTCCTCACTATATTGACATGCCTATTGAATATGATCAGATATATTTTCCCCTACAAGATTCTCATCACAATCCGGTGCCTCTAATTGAAAATTCATCTTTTCAAAGATTTCGGGGTTTTCAAGAGGATTGTCATGAATTGTACAATCCAATCACTAAATGGTTGGTTAAAATTTACCTGGAAATCTCCCACACAAATAAAAAGTTTAAATCTTTCCTCATGCTTGCTAGAGAGTTTGCTGTAGATGAAGACACATTTGCAGGAATCTTCCAAGGTTTCTCGAATGATGGTTCTCGTAAAAAGGGTATAAACTGGTTAGAAGTAGTGGCTATGACCTATGTTTCTGCCTATGGGAATGCTTGTTCAAATTGATTTATATTTGGTAATTACAAGCTTGGAATCTGATGCTTTAATTAGCCTACTTGATCGTGATTATGTTTTTTATGATTGTCATTCAACATAATATTTAACACATCCAGTGACAGTCATTTTACATCCTTTGATTTTCATGATTTAGTGTTTCATTATTCAGGTACTTGTCAAGTGGTTGAGGCGCTTCCACACTCGCAGATGTTTATGTCAATTCCTCACTTTCTCGACACGCCTACTGAATATGTTCAGATCTATTTTCCCTTATGCAGTTCTCATCATAATCTAGTGCCTCTAATTGAAAAATCATATTTTCAAATATTTTGGGGTTTTCAAGAGGATTGTCATGAATTGTACAATCTAATCACTGAATGATTGGAGGAAACTTACTTGGAAATCTCCCACACATATAAAAAATTTCGATCTTTCCTCCCGATTGCTAGAGAAGTCGGTGCAGATCAAGACACGTTTGCAGGAAGCTTCCGAGGTTTCTTGAATGATGGTTCTCGCCGAAAGGGTGTAAACTAGTTAGAAGCAATGGCTATGACCTATCTTTCTGCCTATGGGTGAGACACTCTTTTTTTTCTGCAAGTTATTCAAGTTCTTATATTTTTTGTTGCACATAACTTTATATGTTTTAATTGATGTATATTTCTCATTGCAGGTAGGAAAAAAGTATGGTGGCTTCATTAGAAATTTCATTATACGTGACCCTGACCTTCTAGCTGTTAGGTTAGGAATATGATTAGTCGGATCCTAGCTTCACTCTCTTGCACTCATCCTATGCTTGTTCTCTTTAGTCTCTCTTGTATTCTTAGGTCTTGCATTTTGTTTTGGTTTAGCCTCTATTTCTTATGCTTCAGTTTTGATTTCTTGTATTATTGTGTCTTTTCTTTTTAGTTCGATCAGTAAGACCATCCATAGAGATGTTTTGTTGGCCCAAAATGGAATGTGGCAAAACAGAAAAGTACTTCGTAACACTGCAACATTTGGCTAACTCTCAGTCCTTCTTCCTTATTTGGGTAACATTTTTTGGTCAATGATGTTTCGACAAAAAATATGATCCTTGCATTAAGAAAACTTTCTATGGAACCATGAACTCCATGTCTATTATGGAATCCTCATGCTTTCACTTGGGTTTTTATGTTTCGGTGTTTCAAGCTGATCCAATCAAGTAGAGAAAGACAAGTGGAAAATATAAATGAGCAAACCAATATCAAAGGTCTTCTATATGCTTCTTTGAAGGGACAACCTCTCCTGCTCTCAATAAGTCAAGATAGTTCTTTAGCCCATGAAATAAATAAGTGTCGATGCACAGTCGTATATAAATAAATAAATAAAGTTCAAAGAAGAGAAAGGATTCTTGCACAGAGAGGTGAATCAAGAAACTACATAAGGGTATTTTCCAAGCTCTCTAGCAGTGGTGCAATGTTGGTCTACCTGAAGTGGCTCCTCCGAGGTACTAGTTAGGCCTGCTAGCAGCGGAGAAACACTAGAGATGAAAAACTATACTCTGAAAATCTAAAACTCGTGAACTTCATTACCTTATCCTAATTCAAAACATTGTGTGATCATTGACCTTCTAATTTTTTTAACCGAGTAAATGAATGAAGGGGACTATGTTTATGCACGGGGTAAGTGGGGAAGCCACGGCAATATCAATCATGAATCAATACTTCTTGAAGAACTAGAGCATGCATGAGAGAATTGACCAAGGTAGAGAATTTGGAGGTCTACCAATGTGTCGCCAAGTCTTGTCGCTGCGACAGACACCCTCCAAAATTTTCCGTAGACTCGAATTTTGGAGCCTACTGTGGATATTGCGATCGGTCGCTCCATAGTCACTTTTTTTCATTCTAAGAGGTTTATTTTGAATTCGTTCATCTATCTCTTCTTCTATTTTGTGAGTTGGTTTCATAACACTTTTTGGCCAGCTGATGATTTTTAGCTCCCTTCTTGGATCGGAAGTGTTGAAGTCACTTGCTCACACATGCTGAGTCCGCAACAAATTCATGAGCACATCCTTTTACATAAGATTGGACAAGCATAACACGTTCAATAAAGACTTTTCGTGTGCAATGTACAATCCATGTCGGCAGTCTATGCACATTGATAATGACAATTTCTCACATTCTAGATGCATTCATACTTCCATTTCAGTGAGGTTATCAAACTGTCATTTTCACGAACATTTGTTTTCGCGAGTGTAGTTTTCATGTTTTTGGTTATTTCTTTCACTGTCCTTCACTCTAATTAGTGTCTCTTTCATTTTATCTTTTCTCTGGCATGTGTTACTTTCAATGTCGTCCACATATCACAAGAGTTGCTCACACGTTAGCAATTGGCATCTTTTTCCATCTTAGATTTTGCACAATGTATGTATGCTTGTTTTGGTGATTTCAAGGGGTTATAATTGTGTGAATGAGTTGGTATAACCATGTAAACATTAGTCACACTCATTCCCAAAAATTTTAGCATTGTCACATAAGTGTTGTCACAGTCATCGAACTTGTCGTAAATTCATCACAAGGTTGTCTCAATGAGTGAAATATGTTGTTAACATGTTATGGATGGTCTATGCTGTTGTGTCATAAAACTGTTTCAAGTTTGTGATCACAGTAAAGTCATATTGTTGTTCACATCAGTATCTTTTGTCCCACACTTAGCCAATTTTCAAAAATTCCCCAACAACTTAGCCTCATCCAACCTTCCTCAACTGCGCACTATGCAATTCCAACCTTCAGGTTGCATCCTTATCCCTTGACACTGCACAATGTGCAAAACATGCTTCCCAGGACTGTTGCATTGTGTATTTCTAGTGCTCAAGACTAACCTAGCCTCTCAGAATTACGCAATTCATCTTCTCATCCTGGCTTCAACTACATACTTCATAATTTGTAGTCTCAAGCTCATCCCTTGAACTACTGAGCTGCATAATTATACAATGTCTCAACCTCCTCTACCTCCTATAATTATGCAATTCTCCCAAATAGTGAAAAACCCCGCAGCTAAGCTCACTGAGTCAAGAAATGGCATAGTTTATCTCCCCAGCCTGCTAGAACTAACCATTGTGTAGTCTCAGGGGTCAAGCCTCAGCCTAAGCTCTTGAACTACAAAATTACACAATCACTTGCACTCCTCTCTCCTCATGAATTGCATGATAGGTTTATCCAGTTCCCTTCCCCTCAGTCTGTCACCCTAAGCTCCTAGACTATGTAGTTTTCTTCCTCAAGCCAACCTAAAATGCACACTGTGCAGTCTCAAGGCTCTAGGCTCCTCTTGAACTACATAAATGCGTAGTCACTGAGTCCTTTTCCTAGCCTTCCATCCAGTTGTAGGTTAGTCAATGGATCAATATGCACCATCTTAGACTAGGGTTTTAGAAGACTGATGTCATTTTGTCATGAGTGAATTATAGATCCAGGTACTCTATCATGCTATGGAAAGATGATGAAGAAGGAGGAAATGTTAGAAGACACATATGGAGCTGAAGAGATAAGATGATCATCAGGTGAGAATACAAAGGAACATCGAAATCTAATAGAAGATTAAGATCAAAATCACATGGAAGACTCCTCATCTTCAAGTCATAAGGAGGAGGAAGAAGAAGAACATGTATCATTTTTTCAGGAAGACACAAAGAAAGAGCAGCAAGGAGAACATCTTGGCACTATCACATCATTATGCAGTTCATGTCATCAATGTCATGTCATGTCCTCTCACAAGTTGTCATATGCTACATCATTATTGTGGATCATGTAATTACCTATTCCAAATGTATTGTAAAGTGGAAGTCGAAAGGACACATTCAGAATATGAAGAGGCGTGAAAGGTTGAAAAGTCATAGGAAGTCAACTAGTCATGAGGGTAGTCAAAGAGTCATAAGGAAGGTGAAGTATCACCTTTTGGTTATATGTACACCTTCATTGTATGAGCAAGGGACTTTTCACCTTGGCTCCTCCTACAAGGCATTAGAGGGATAAGCTAGTTCTTTTGAGGAGCAAGGAGTGGCTACAATGCTCCACTATGGGAGCTATTGGTTTTCATTGTATGCATGCACATTGGAGCTTTTACTTAATATAAGAACCCCTATGGGCTAGCACATTCTTCATGCATGGATATTTGTAATACTATTTTGTGAATGTTTGTAATTCATGTTTTCTTTCATATGCACTAAAGTAGTTGAACTATTTCGGTTATTTGGGTACTAATCATATTGAGAATGTATTGTACTTGATATTATCATTATCTCATCCTTGTGGACTATTGATCCAGGAGGATCCAGCATGATTGATCTAGGAGGATCAAAGAGGAGTGATCTAGGAGGATCTAGGAGGATTGGTCCGAGAGGATCCAGGAGGATTAATCTAGGTGAATCTTCATAAAAGTATCAGTGGCATGGTAAAAGGATCAAAACTCAAAGTGGAAAAATTTGGATAAACTTAGCATTAGATCGAAGTTATCATCATCCTGATTCCAACGATACAAACAACATTCAATTTCGAGTCCATATGAAAAAGTTAGAGCACGTCAAAGTTTGAGTCTGGCCTTTCCAGGTGGCAGGAAGAAGATGACATGGAAAAAGTTCTAGCGAATGGGGAGACACCACGTGGCAGGTTTCCATTGAGTTCCCATATCTTATATCAGTGCAAGAGTAAGAAGTGGCTTAAGAATCAGCCCGGTAGGATCCTGACTGCGATTGCAATATCACAATCGTAGATCAAAGGAGTTATGAATTGGCCTCGACAGAACATAGTTGTGAGATGATATAGATCGCATATCGCAATTGCATAAAAGGGTTGGTCTTTGTGAAGTATTCCAACTATAATTGTTGATTGTGATTTGCGATAGGACTTCCTGACGCAATATTTTTATAAATTGTATTTAATAAATGCGGCGGGTCTGTGTTGTAAAGACTTGGATTTGTCCACCGATGGACACTATCGATTGAAAGTTACAATGGGACTTCCAAATGCGGGATTTTATGAAATGCATTTAATAAAGTTGTTTGATCCGTGGTTATCATAGTGGTGCTTGATATATGGGTTGGCCTATCTGCCAACTAAAAAAAATGATGATTCTCTGTTAAAGTCGTCAGGTTTGAGGAAGTGTCGATTCTTAGTATTATCCATCGGTTTGAATTTTAAAATAGAAACGATATCTATGACTATTTTCTGATGGGTTTTCTATGTTAAGGATGTAAAACACCCGAGAGTTGTCTTTGAACTGATATCTCGATGGCTGGAAATGTTGATAAGTCTTGCGGCAAAGATAAATGCATGGTTAAAAGGGTTTTCCATATTTAAAAGGGGTTTTCACAACTTTTATGAGGTCGGTTGCCTTGTATCATATAAACCCAAGATCCTTGGTCTCACGACAACCCCGCTTGCTAAACTTGTGATTTGTTTTTAAAACTGACCAGTTATGAAGGATTCGACCACACCAGCATATATAGATATATATATTATATAATTATATATATATAATATTATTATATATGACTATTTAGGCCAGAAAAAGGGGGAAAGCAAGAGAGCAGCGTAGATTTGTAGAGAAGATTAGTGGCACTTCTTCCTGGTAGGTAGCCGAAACCATTCCTCAGCAATTCAGGAGGTTCCAAGAAGGTTGCAAAAGGCCCAATTATCCGAATGGCGTGTTCATATAGTCATTTTTGCACTATTTTTCACCAGGAAGTCAGTGGTGATGTCTGTTTCTAGAGTTGGGCTCTCCATTTTTCTAGCTATCTTCCACATTGGAGGTATAAGGATAGTTATGTATAAATCTGCTTGTGCTTCTCTCTTTCCATGCCACTTAATAAAACAATGGCTCCCCACTATTGAGAAGGGCCTAGATATGTAGTCCAAATTGGACAAACTCTGCAATCAAATATATATGTCATGATATGTTGTGATGATGTCTCTTTGTCTTCATTTTTCATTCTTATGTTTTTATGGTTTTTAAGCATTGTATCTCACATCAAATTTGATGCATATATAAGCAAAACAAATCCTACATCAAGATGGTATGAGAGTAGGGCACAAGTGATGTGAATTGCATGAGTATGCTGACCAGAGATAGGCTTTAGAGGACGGCCATCTTGAAGAAAAGGAGACATGGTGAGTATTGAGGCTCATGGTAGAGAGATACGATACAATTGTTGTTAGAGTGTGTGTGAAAGACAAAGTTGTGCATGAATCATTAGGTTTTCATCCATGGAGCATGACAAGGGAATGCGTAAGACTATCCTACATATGTCCAAAATGGTGGGCATTATGTATGGCACATATGAGAAGCGAAGAGAGGAGAAGATAGAGGGATCGAAAAGTGATGTGTCCTCCACATCTTACGGTGCCTATGCATTCTATTCATCGCCTTCCTCGAATGGGAAAATTAACCAAAGGCTTCAAGAGGAGAATTTTGAATTAAGAAAGCTCCTGCGAAAAGTGAATGAGGAGAGGCAATGATTGCAGCTTCAGTTGTGAACCACATATGAGGCCATAGAAGAATTGAAGCATAGTGGCCAGAGTCTACAATCAAAGCTCGTTGGATTAAGCAGGCTTCTACAGAAAGAGGGAGGTGAGAGACAAAGGTTGTTATGCCAGCTGTAAGCTAAGGACGAGACTATCGAAAAGTTATAGCGTGACTCCTGTGAGGTTGAAAGTAACTCTTCGACTTCATTTATGTTTCCCGATGATGACTTCGCTACTGTTGAAAATCATACCATAGGATTTGGCTCCAAACTATTGAAGAGAATGGGGTATGAATTAGAAGGCTTGGGCATTAATGGCCAAGTCATTGTCAATCCCATCAAAGTAGAAGAATTGCCTTATCGAACAGGACTTGGGTATGTCAGGAGGGAAGCTGAGAAATGCACTATTATAGCCAATGAACCATCAATGACAGATAATGAGAAGCCCTCATTAATTCTTTCCAACTTGACATTGGAGATAAAAGACGTTGATTTCCCTTCAGTTTCATCTTCACATGGTATAATTTCTATTGGAAATGTGGAGATACCAATCACAGGGAAAGATGTCAATTCGCAAGGTTGGGGTGCACCAAAGGAGAATGCTCAAAGATGTCAAAAGCTTCCATGACATTTTTGAAACAATCGAGGAAAGATGATAATGGGAATACATCACCATCAACCTATCGTAGTATGCATTGCAAAGAAAGAGCTGCGGCAAGCTCTTGTTCTTGTGTTTATACCAGAGACCAACAAGAAAGATATAACAAATCTCTGTATTCTAATGTTCATTTTGATTACAACCATATTGTTAATCATGAATGGAAATCATAGCATAAAATAACTTACAATTTTTGTGGATTGCATAACCATGTGCTTTCGGATTGTTGGGAAAGAATAGCAGCACAAAAATGGATGACGCGTGAAAGACCATCTCAATAGCAGGCAAAGAAGAAGGTAAAGTAGATATGGAGGAAGAAGGCTTGTTGTAATCCTTGCGATAGAGGTGGTCATCAAAAAGCCACATGTTGGAGGCTCCATCCAAAATAGTGTCGCAAGGACAAAGCATCCGAGCATGAACCAGATGAAACAGTTGTTCGACCAATGAATGCGCCACAAGGAGGTGACCCATTCACTTTGATAAGTGAGAAATGGTTCTTCCAGGTGTGGTAGAATATCACAGCCTTATTTTTGAATCATGTGTTTCATTTTAAATTGTGAAAGTGATGATGCATTTTCCATCACTTGTTGAAGAAACAATGATGCTTGGCCTTATTTTGTGTTGCATTTTAAACTGTGGAAGAGATGATGCGTTTTCCATCACTTGTTGAAGCAACAATAGCATTTGGCCTTGCTTCTATAAATCATGTGTTCCAGTGATGATGCGTTTTCCATCACTTGTTGAAGCAACAATGATGTTTGGCCTTGTCTTGATAGTTGGAGTATTGTTTTCATTTTTATGTAAACTTGACCAAAGAGTATGTGTTAAACTCATGGCAAGTATGGGATGCTTGGCTCATTTTTTAGTCATAGAGCTAAACATGTAGTTTGCAAGATATTGTACTACAATTTTGCAAGGGATGCAGGCATTGGCTCAATGCTTATGGCTCTGAAGGACAAATGTGAAGGAGAAGGAAGGATGACCTATTAGGACACTTATGGTGCATATAGAGTATAGAGTAGTTTCATATTAATTAATGCTTTTGGAGGACCAAAATATTCTCTTAGTGGGGAGGATTGACTCAGGAGGATCTAGGAGGATTGATCCGGGAGTATCCAGGAAGATTAACCCAGGTGAATCTTCAGAAAAGTACCAGTGGCATGGTAAAATTCTCAAAACTCAAATTCACAGAATATGGAAAGACTTAGCATGAGATTGAAGTGCTCATCATCTTGATTCTAATAGTTGAACGACGCTCAAATCCTAGTCCAGATGAAAAGGTTAGAGCAAGTCAAAGTTTAAGTTTGACTTGTCCATGTGCCAGGAAGAAGATGGCATGGAAAAATTTCCAGCGAATGCGGAGACGCCAGGTGGCAGGTTGCCACTGGGTCCCGCATATCGTATATTTGTGCAAGAGGAAGAAGCACTTAAGAATTGACCTGGCAGGATCCTAGCTGCGATTTTGGTATCACAATCGCTAATCAAAGAAGTTATAAATCAGCCCTATCAGAACTTAGTTTTGATGCGATATGTATCGCATATCGCAATCACATAAAAGGGTTTGTGTTTGTGAAGCAGTCTAGCTATAATTGCCAATTGCAATTTTCGATAGGACTTCCCGGACGTGATATTTTTATAAATTGTATTTAATAACCCCGATGGGTCCGTGTTGTAAAGACTTGGGTCTATCCACTGATGGACGTCATCGACTACGAGTTATGATGGGACTGCCTAATGGGAGATTTCATGAACTGCATTTGATAAAGCTGTCAGGTCTGTGGTTATCCCAATGGTGCTTGATATATGGGCTGGCCTATGCACCGACTGAAAGAAAACGTCGATTCTCTATTAAAGTCACCAGGTCCAAGGAAGTGTTGATTCTTAGTATTATCTTTTGGTTTGAGTTTTAAAATAGAAACGGTCTGTATGACTACTTTCTAATGGGTTTTCTATGTTAAGCATGTAAAACACCCGAGAGCTGTCTTCAAACTAATATGATGATGGTTGGAAATGCTGATAAGTTTTATCGCAGAGATAAATTCACGGGTAAAGTGGTTTTACATATTTAAAATGGTTTTTCTCCATTTTTGTGAGTTTGGTTTCCTTGTATCATACAGGCCCAAGATCCTAGGTCTCACGACAACCCTGCTTGATAAACTTATCATTTGTTTTTAAAACTAATTGTTTATGAAGGATTTTGCCACACGAGCATATATATATATATATATATATATATATATATATATTTGGGTCGGAAAAACGGGGAGAGCAAGAGAGAAACGTAAATTTTTAGAGCAGAGTAGTGGCACCTACTCCTACTAGGTAGCCGGAACCATTCCTCAGCAATTCAGGAGGTTTCGAGAAGGTTGCAAAATGCTCGATTATCCAAATGGGGTGTTTGGATAGGCATTTTTGCATTGTTTTTCGCCAGGAAGTCAATGGTGTTGTCTGTTTCTAGAGTTGGGCTCTCCATTTGCTAGCTATCTTCTAGATTGGAGGTATAAAGATGGTTATGTATAAATCTCCTTGTACTTTTGTCTTTTCATGCCACTTAATAAGAAAAGGCCACCCCACTATAGAGCAAGGCCCGAAGATGTAATCCAAATTAGAAAAACTCCGTAAGAAAATATCTATGTCATGATCTTTTGTGATGATGTCTCTATGTCTTCATTTTTCATGCTTATGATTTCATGATTTTTAAGCGTTGTAACTCATGTCAAATTTGATGCATCTATGAGAAAAAAAAATCATGGATCATATATTCCACTAGATATTAGACAAATGCTCCTTCTTACATTGTTTTCCATGAACACCGCATCTCTATGGACTATTCCTCTTAATGTTGTACAGATCCTTATTTTTGATGTGTATCTCTACTAGGGTGGTATTACTACCTCTCTCTTAGAAGCTCACTTTTCATCCCTTTTGTAGTAAAGAAATTTGACACACATATGATGGAACAGTCACCAAGGTCACCCCCTTGCTTTTTGAAGGTGCATTTGCACTCCTTTCAGTTCTTGATAGTTATACCCAAGCAATATCTTTAAGATAACTGGAAATCAGGCCATATTCTAGATGAGGCTCCTAATCCAAATGGTGTGAGCTATAACTGGGACTTCACATCAAGGAGACCCTTTGGTTGATGAATTTCTAACACCACCAGTAACACCATAGCCCTTGTTGGTATTTTTTCAATTTAGGTGAAATATAGTGAATGGTACGTACCTATCAGATAACAATCTCTGGATCAATGATTACCTTAAGTGCTCCCACCTTGACATCTATGGATTTTTTTAACCCTAGAACGAGTGCCTCATATTCAATAATGTTTTTTATGCACTCAAAGACTAACAACATGATAATATATAACTTTTATTCTGAGGGTCAATAAGAATAGAAACATCTCTGAAACCTTCGTGAGTCTTAGAACCATCAATGTAAAGGTCCAAATATCAATAGCTACTAAGCTAGTTACTACACTAGTAGTATGTACATCTATATTAAAAGTTTCATTTGCATTAGTTTTAGTGCAAGGAAGGAGCTCCAACTGTGTATGAGATGGTATAGGTGAAGGTTGTGCTTGATAACTCTCGTGATTAACTTCTAGAAAAAAATTCCAAAAATGATATCTGCAAAGCCAACTAGTTCATTGTGTCCCTCAACTATTTTCATGGTATATTTTAATTAAGGCTCACTTTCCACTCGAATCTGATTATTTTTTCCCTTGTAAGGAAACCATAAATGTTACCAATCTGTAGAAAAGTATCCTTGTAGTTTGCTAGACCAGTCTCTACTTAGAAGTAAACCATAGGCTTTAGGAATTTCTACTATAACAATATTGATGCATTGGTGAAATCTATGATTTGGTGATAAGCAATTGATAAAATTATTAAGATCACTAATTTCCTAGACCAAAGACATATCCAACTGTATGATTTAGGCACTATAAGGAAAAGACCTTTTAGCATACATTTTTGTGGAAGCTCGTATAAAAATAACCCAAAAATCCATTTCTAGCAGAGGTGACTAACGGAGATGGGCAGATATACGTTTTAGTGGATGTTTTTTTGATGGTATGTCTTCAATATACTAACGCATTGGTGCTTCACTATCCTGACAAGCACCGGTGTTGAATAGAACATGGTGCACTGTAGCAGATTTATTTTTTTAAATAAAAAAAAGTGCACAAAGCACTGGTGTGTATACACCCACAACACCAGTGCCCTTATTGAAATAAAATTCCCTAGTGCATATGTCAAAGGAGCACCGCTATAGTTTTTAATGAAAAAAAACGGTGTTATATTCCAGTAAAGCACTGGTATTGTTCATGTATTAAAATTACCTTATTTGTCTTCTAAAGAGCATCGCTAGACTATTTTTCATTTAAGAAAAAATGTTTTTCTATATTCCAACAAAGAACTAGCCAGTACCTATTATATAATTCTTTAGGGATACTTAATAAAATCATTTCTTTAGGTTTTTAAATTAAAAAAAATGGTACTCTTGGATACGTGACACACTGGTGCAGTTATAATAATGCACTGGAGGAGGGTTAAAAAACAAATTTCCTCATGACTGTAAATTTGAATTTTACCATCTATAGTGTTGGAGGTATTTGAAGCACAAGTGCCACTCCTCCATCATGAAAGCACCCTAAAGTTAGTGCTTCTCTTACTCACCATCATTTTGTACCATGCTTAATGCATGCCTCTCCAACTTTTTCAAGCAATGGTTAAATTTTTTTTGCCAATTACATGTTAACAATGCCTCCCCGACAAGAAAATGTCAAGGCAATGTTTATGTTTGTCTCTAATTTAAATTTTTAGCAGATTAAAATTGCAATTTAGCTTAAAATTTCCATTGTTTTTTAAAAAAGAAATTCATTTGGTGTGTGCTCAATAATTTTGGCTTACACCAATAGAAGTGTAGGACATTAGATAAACCAATGCTCCCCATGCATTTTGGACTAATAACCTCTCATGGATCCTTATCTCCAACAGTTCGATCATTGACTAACACCTGCAGGTTTTGGTCTAACAGCAATCATGAGTCCCAACAAGTGGTATCAGAGCATAGGTCAGGAGTTTGATACACACCCAACTCGTGTTGGGGGGGAGATTGTTAGACATTGGATAAACAAACTCTCCCCATGTGTTTCGTGACATGGAATAAGCACTTCTCATGGATCCTTATCTCTAGCAATGCAATCGCTGACTAACACCTATGGATTTTGGTCTAACGAAAATTGTGATTCCCAATAAGAAATCCACCCTATAAATTTATAAGGTGCAGCGTAGTTCGGTGTGTGAACATAACATGTTGCTATTATTGTGGTGAATTTTGTAAATCAAGATCATCAAGAAATCTATAGATTGTATGTCGATGTGTACATTTTTAGGTTACACCAAATGCATTTATGTTTACCCAATGTACTGAAAAATAATATTAAAAAATAAATCTTGGTGAGCTTGATAACCTAAATGTTCTGTTCTGGTGCAAAAAGGTTATTCATGCTCACTAGTGCATAAGTGAGACGCACCATCATGAAAATTTAAGTATGTGAACCAAATGTGGTGCATCATACATATGTGTGTATTGATGTTGGTGCGGTTGTGTATGATGGTTCACCAGTGCTAGTGCGCTACTATTTTTTGAGGGGACTAAGGAATTTTTGTTTTTTTGAATTGAAAGTTATGTTTCCATATTTATAGATACATTTTCCATTTAATAAAAAAAATGTATTTTATGTATGAGGTTGATCTATTTTATATGTCAATCATGTAAAAGATACATCACCAGAGGGAGTAGCAATAGTAGAAGGAGAAAATGGCGGACCATTACAATATGGTATGACCATTGGAGACTAGAGAGAGGGAGAGGTATTTTTACCCTTGCCCTATTACCGCAGTGACACAAGCACTCTTAATGAATGTAGGCCTCCTAAAGTACTATGAGGAGGATACATCCCTGAAGATGTAATATATCTTACTGGCACATCTGATCCGCCTATGGAGTGTTTGAGAGAAGGGCTTCCATGCCAATCATGAGGCATGGTATAGGCTCTCTTTGAAGGACATATACTTTATCACTATTTTATCTAGGAGAGGGGAGGATTTTCCCTAGTTATTTGTTGTCCCCCATGGGGTTCTAGAAGAGAGGCATCTTGCCTACACTCAAAGATATGTTGGGCCTCATGCAGTCCGTCCAACAAATTTTTAGGTGTGTGGTGGATACTTTAGTAGTGATGGGAAGCACACTAGTTGCACTCTTTTGTATTATGTCAATTCTTTGATTTAGGTGCCATGATGTATCAGATGGTCTCCCATTTTTTTGAGGCAGTTTTGTATGGCTTTAAATAAATTTGATGTGTGATACATGGGGGGAAGCTTCTCTTTCACTCCAGATATTTTTTGTTTATTTTTTGAGAGGTTTCCAGAGACGAGGCCTACATTTGACTATCGCCTTCCTAGGCCAATTACTGAGGTCCGGATGTGCATGTGGGGCGAGATGATGCCCAAGAGGGGCCTACAGGAGTATCTGACCAGGATATCCACCTAGGAACTTCCACTAATGTCTAGTGAGATTGACCATGTGTTTATATTGTTGTTGTTTTCATGCATGGGATTGATTGGAGACAATTTCCCAACATGCTCTTCACAACAGCTGAGCATCCAGATGATAGAGGTAATATTAGTGTTTTCTTTAAATTAATCTAGTTTCATTTTATTTTTAATTAATTAGGACAAAATGTATTCTATCATGTTATTTAAGTTGTTTTATTAAATTGTTTAATGAAATTTTCTAATTATTTTTATGTACTATATATTTTGTCGACATCATCACATTCGATGGGGACATGCCTCCTCCCCCACTAGATGGAGGAAATGAGGAGATGGGTGAGGCCCAAGAGGGTGAGGCACATTCTAAGGGGGGTCATGGGCATTTGAGCTAGTAGGGTTGGTCTAAGTTTCATATGGACTACTGCAACCAGTTGGCCTAAGTTTTTGTTGAGGAGGGAGTCGACCCTATGAGGGCTTGAGACATCAGCGCATATGCTAGGTTTCCAGATCTCTATAAGGATTGTTAGCATGAGATGATGTCTCTTATGTATCATATCACCAGATCTAGTAGGATACTGGTAGCGATGAGGGATGTAGGAAATGCAGCGAAACATATGTCAGATGAGGGTGTTGATCGTGATGATGAAGGTGGTGATCATGATCATGATGATGTGGGTGATGATCATGATGCTTTTCGTAGTATTTCCCCATCGAATCATGGACATGGTGTTGGTGATTCTTCTACTAGCATACCGCCTTCTCACTCTATTGATGATGAGATGCAAAAGCTAGAGGATGTGCCTTATGTTTCTCCTGACAGATCAACAAACCAACCACCTCCTCCTCCACCTTAGAGTTTGATAGATGTTGAGGTAGTAGTTGACCAACCATTGTCTTCTGTTTTTTTTGAACGTATATCAAAGTTTTCTATATGAAATTGCATACAAAACAACTTACATTAAAAAAAATGCAAATATATTTTTATAAATTACAAAATTTAGTATGTTTGAAACTATGGTTGTAAAATTCCGATAATTTTTTTTCTATTTCTTAAATAGTTCGTTCATATTCTTTCTAACTTAATTAGTAAAATATTTCAATACTCACAAGGAAAACATAATTAAAGGTAAAATCATTTAATTAGTTCTTAATAAGACAAAAATGTGTAACTCATTCAATTTTTAATATAAAATAATAATAATAATAAATTATTCAAATATAAAATTCAATATTGCTTTATTAAATTAAATCTATTGTTAATGTTAAAAAACTTAAGTCGAAATTTTTTATAATTAATTTTGATTTAATATAACTTACAAAATTATGTCCATGGGGTCTTGAATAGAATATGATCAGGTGTTCTATTAAGGTAATCATTGATGTGAAGTCATCGGTTCAATTCCCCACCACCAAGGTGATATATTGGACATGATGAAGATGTAGTCCTCCCAAGCTTACAAAAAAAAACTTACAAAATTATGTTTTTGTCAAATTTAATTTATCACTAACGTTATGAGATTTTCAAGAAATTTAAATTTAATATTTATAGCAACTCTTATGAATTTAAATTAGAAATTTCTCTCTCTAAAGATGAGGATCAAGAAATGTAAAATAATGCTTGTGAAGTTACTTGTAGTTAGATATTTTCTCTATTGGAAGTTCCCCCTTAAAGAGACAAGTGATCTTTTTTTCTAGTAATAAAGATATAACATTTTGGTGTTATTTTGGTTCTTTATTTGCTATTTTACTGGTTTAAATTGAACTCTTATTAATAATAAATATGAGTTAAATAATACAAAAATATTAGTATACTAGATTTAAACTTTTGAAAAATAATAAATTTGATTATTTGTTAATGAAAAACTCATGAAATATTATTTTTTACACATACTTATTATGAGATAGTTGTTGGTCGATAAAATTGCTCATTTTCACTTGCTTTTATGCATTTCACCTTATCCATTCCATATCTGTTGTGATGTCAATTCATGTCTCAAAATGACAAAGGTATATCCATTTGGCATGTCTTTTTGAAATATTGATCAATGAAACACAGTCCTAGGGAAACATTGCTTATATGACTTGCTGACTAAAGTTCCTTTGCAAAATCAAGATAATGATGACCAACAGGATACGAATCAGCGTAATGATTGTTAGTGAGATGGTAGTGGTATTCCAGGACAGGGGTTGTAACGATGTTCAACCTACGAGGAGCTGATAGATCGACATGAATACTGTCTTTTGCATTTTGTTTTCGTTCAAACGATTATTGTATATTTTTTAGTAGATAGGGATGCCATAATTCTTTATTTTTTTTTAATACTATTTATGTAATGATACAATGTATATGGGTTAACAAAGAAGAATTGGAGACCTTTATTGAGAGGTGTAATAACAGACTTCTATTGTCTTTTCTTCTTGATTAACGCAAAGTCTGATTTCCTGAACTTTGTGAGATCTTAAATCTCTACCATGGCCCTGATCAAAGAATCAGGTCCACTCTCCTGATTAGGTGTTGTTGGATTAATTGTGTGCATAGATTTATGTTGGTTGTGTTGTCATGATTGCTTTTCCTATTGTTTTTAATGATTATTGAATTTTTCGAGTTGTTGTGAATTCATATTGTTGTTACTGCAATTTGTTTTTACTATAATTCATTTGTTGTTACTCCATTTATTATGCTTGTTGGACCTTGTACTTCGTGAATGTTCAATGTTGCGTAGGGAACCTATGGCCTGCAGAGATTTGCACGGTAACCTTGAAACAATTAATTAACCCTGTGTTGATAGTAAATGTGAAGAAGGGTCAAATTCATAATTCATATCTGAACAAAAACGTTTTGGCGTGATTTCCAGGGAGGCTATCCAAGGTGAAAAAGTACAACTAATATTGACCATAGGAACACTCTCTCATCCTAATTAGGTAATTATCACCTCTTTCAGGACCCGATCTTTATATTTTCTGATTGTTTTCTTGATTTTAGGAACACTCTCTCACCCTGTTTAGGCAAAGTCCCTACTAAACCTCTTCTAGGGCTCGAGATTAAACTATTGGATTGATTATTCTTTTCTGTTAATTATAGGGGATACCCTCTTATCCTAGTCATGTAAGTTTTTTACCTTGTTCCAAGACCCGAGCCTTAGATTTTTTTGTATTTTTTTCCTTCTCTTTTAGATTGTATGAACAAAGAAATGAACAAAAGGAGAAAAGGAAGACCCCCAAAAAGAGATCGAGGAAGGAAATATCTAGACAGAATTACCTATATCCGAAAAATCATTTCAAGAGCTGAGTGAGGAGCATCATCACAAGCTATTGTTACAATTAGATCTCATACAAGATTTGGAAGCTAGGATGTTTCAAAACCAGAGCCTCCCCCAATAATAGAAGCAGAACTCAGGGAAGAAGAAATAGGAAGTAGAGGATCCGAGGAATTGAGCATTGCAAGTTCAGAAGAGGAAGGAGACTCAAAGGAAGTAAATCCACCATTTGATTGAGGGAGTGTTGTCAAACAAGCTCAACCTCACATTATAGAACAACTAGAACTTGTTGAGATCCCAAGTGAATATTGGAAGATATTTCTACAATCGAATTCCCAATTTGAGATATTAGAGGTGATATAGTCATTAAACCTGTTCCTTTAACAACATTACCTCATTTCTGTGGTTTCTCTTTCGAATATCCAAACACATTCCTCTTTGAATTCAATATTGTCTATAGATGATATGATTATATTTCTTATGCTAAAAAATTAAAGATATTCCCTACTACCTTAAAAGGAATAACTCTGTGATGGTTTATGGGTTTAGGGGGTAAATATGTTACAACATGGGATAATATGAAGCAAATTTTCCTTTGAAAACATTACGACTATTGCAAGTATCGAGACATTAAACTAGAAATCTTCAAGATTATGTAGAAAATGGATGATAATATGGAGGAATTTGTGGAACGCTTTAAATACAGCTTACAAAGATGAGGCCATAGTAATTTGGATAAGCATCTTTTAAAGATAATCTTTCTCCGAGAACCAAGGAAAGAATCCCTGGAACTTCTGAACGTGGTTGGGAAAGGGGATATCTCAAAGGAATAATTCGACAACATCTATGAGTTGTATATCAAATGTTCACATGGAGTTGTAAGGCACAAGAAAGGGATACGAACTCTCAAGACATCCAGTAGTGGGGTTACGAAAGTAGAAATTGGAAACTTGCTAGATAATTTGAGGACCGATATCCTAAGCACATTGTCCTCACAGTTGGATGTTCTATAAGAAAAATAGAAACAGATGGAAGCCAAGAAATTGATGGTTATCTTCTTCCCTCAATGTAAGAAGAAGCACCCACTAAAGGAATGTCCACTCAACACCATTGAAACCTATGCAATATGTGAGCAAATCCATTCTACCAGCATGTGCCCATCTCTTCTTCGGTTTAAGGCAGTCTTTGAAGAAGAAAATGAGGAAGTAGATCAGTTTTACTTTATGGGATCAACGAAGCCGTCGAAACCAAGATCACATAATATGAATCAAGGTATGACTCAAGATCCTTCTTAGTATTTTAATAATTTGAATTTTGGGTCCCATACTAGGTTGCAGTATTATTAGTATCAAATGCCATGGAATTCATGGTCCCCCCAACCTGGTTCAGTTCCTTCTTGATTCCAGATCTAACATGGACCCCCTCTTCCTACAAATCAATTTCCCCAGCCTATGCCACCACAACAACTACAACTTCCCTCTAATGCCTCCACCAATAACCCTCTTCTTTGTCTGTAATTTCCTATTCAACCAAAACTAAACCTGAATAATAGGGGATCCAAATAGGTTGAGAGACTCAACCTTCCTACATATAATATTTCCACTTCAAAATGCAATGAAATGAATCTTCGCTCCAAACGGGTGGTAAATACCAAGACCTCACCGATAATTTTTTAATGCACTAACGATGCAGTCTCAGAACCAGAACCTAAAAACCCCCCTAGGGAAACTAGGGGTGATATAATATAAATTACCGTGGAACAACAACTCCCCTCCAAAATAATTGTCACTCGAGGGTGTCAAACAAACCCACCTTATCTTGAGAGGATTTCCTTGAGCAACAAATTCTTGAATCTGAATTTGACTTTTTGGGGGAATTATAGAGCTTATTTGTCAAGATTACATTATGTTAGGCTATGAAGGATGTTCCAATCTATGCTAAAATGATTAAGGAAATACACAGGGACTTCACTCGGGGAACAATAACATACCATATGGGTTCATATTGGGGGATATATATTGAGGAAAATTTGACTTAATATATTGGGGGATATATAGGGGGTAAAGGGTTTCTATATTAATGGGTATAAAAAATGTTAATGAAAAAATGGATACCTACAATATCTCGTGGAAGTATGGGTTTTTAAAATTGGGGAGGTGTATTGGGTTCATATTGGTAGGGGGTTAAAGAATGTGATTTTTAGAGGTATTTTCCAATATGTAGTCAAAGTAGGGGTATTTTGTAGTATGCCATGAATGCAGGCGATATGTTAGAGGTTCATTGAGTGAAGCCCCCATGAGGAAATATGTTCCAAAAATCCCAAAAGAAAACTAAAATATCCACCTACTATTCATGTCATGGGAAAATTGTCAGACGTAATGTTGGGAAAAACTACACCCGTCAAGTATGGTGACCCAAGAAATACGATGCTTAAAGTGAAAATTAATGGGATTGATATCCAAAATGTGATAGTAGATATTGGGGATGAAATTAACATTATAACATCAACAACTTTACTTACTCTGGGCCTTCTCGACCTTAAACCTACACTTATAGTTCTATAACTTGCAGACCGATCCATTGTAAGACTAGTAGGGAAGTTGGAAGACGCAACTATCTCTGTATATTCTTGGCAATACCTTGTCAATATTCTACTACTGCACACTCAATCTCCAGCCAGAGGGCATCCCTTGATTTTAGGTAGGCCTTGGCTTGCTACCGCAAATGCTTACATTGGGTGTCGATCTAGAAACATGGTAATATCGAATGGAGAAATCACAAAGAACCTTGTTCTTTACCCGCCTGCAGAATCAAGTTCATCAGTCAAACCAAGATTTACCTTAGCACAAAAGTCTTCACCAAAGGATGAGCTTGAGCCTAAAAATGAAGATGTTAAACCAATTCTCACCATTGGTGAAGTTCTTAGTTTTAAGGATGAAACGAAAGATGATACCAAGTACATTTATTAGTAGTCCTAATTCTGTTTCTAGTTCAACCCAATGACTATTAGAGTCTGTTATGAGATGTACTACTCAGGAAACCATTGAGCTAGAAAAAAAAATTGAAAATTTTCCTATCACAACACCCCATAACATTATTCATGTAGAAATAAATCTAGGGAAATCGCTAAACATTAATCCTAATATTTCGCCCTTCCACACTGAACAATTGCTGAAAATTTTTCGGGATGAGAAGGAAGCCTTTTCTTGGAAACATACTAGTATGAAGGAAATTCATGATGATCTATGTACCCCTCATATATATATATAAGAGAGGAATGTCAACTTGTTCGACAACCACAAAGAAGGATGAACCCTGCTTTGAAAAACATTGCCAAGGAAGAATTGTAGAAGCTATTGGATGTCGGGTTTATTTATCCTATCTTGGACAGTCAATGGGTATCCCCATCATTAATTGTTCCAAAGAAAAATGGAAAGTGGAGGATCTTTGTATTACAGGGAATTTAATAAAGCAACCAAGAAATATCACTTTCCATTACCTTTTATTGATTATGTCCTCGACACACTAGCGAGGAAAAAGTTATTTTTTTTTCGATGGATTTAGTGGATATAATCAGATACAGATAGCTCCTGAAGATCAGGATAAGACTACTTTTACTTTCCATTGGGGAAATTTTTCATATCAAGCCCTTCTGTTCGGCCTCTGTAATGAACCTGCTACCATCCAATGGGCGATATTGGGAATATTTTCTGATCTAGTTAATGACAGTGTTTAATTTTATATGCATGATTTTACTCCATATGGTGATTCTTTCAAAGAAGGTCTGAAAATTTTAGAAAAATTACTTAAACAATATAAATAGACTCATGTCTCTCTTAGTACAGTAAAATGTCATATGATGATGGAAGAAGGGATAGTTCTAGGGCATTTACTTTCAGCTCAGGAGTATGGGTTGATCCTGCTAAGGTCAAGGTAATTTTAAATTTTCCTACACCAAAGACACCAATGATGATACATAGCTTTATTAGTTATGCTAGGTATTATCAATGCTTTATAGGATTTTTTCTAAAATAGCATTTCCATTTTTCCAATTATTGCCTAAAGATGCAGAATTTGTGTGGACTGATGCATGTGAAGCAACTTTTTTAGAAACCAAGAAATTGGTCTGTGAAGCTCCAATATTGCGTGGCCCTAACTTGAAACTTGCGTTCCATATGTCCACATATACTTCTCATATAATAGTAGGAGCAGTTTTGGGGCAACAGGAGGACAAGAAATCGTATGTGATTTACTATGTCAGCAAGAATTCAACTCCTGCAGAACTCAATGATACGGTAACTATAAAATATTTTCTGGCTATTATTTATGTTATTAACAAATCTTAGCATTATATTATAGGGTACCACACCTTCGTACACATAGACCATTCAACCGTCAGGTATCTGATGAACAAACCTATAACTCCTGGTCGAATTACGAGATGGTTTTTATTGATACAAGAATTTGACATTACTATTGTAGATAAACCAAGAAAAGATAATGTTGTATTAGATTTCATGGCTAGGCTGAATATTAATGATGAAGATACACCTGTAGAGGATAGTTTTCCTGACGAGCATATTTCTGCAATCTCTACTTGCACCCCTTGGTATGCAAATATTGCTAACTATCTTTCTACTAGTAAGGTACCTCATCATTTATCATACATGGAAGAACGAATAATTATCCAGCAAAGTGCCCACAATAAATGTATATAGGGATATCTCTTCTATACCAAACTAGATCAGCAAATCTAGTGCTGTGTAGGAGAGGATGAGATCTATTATATTCTGAAGGCTTCCCATGACGACCCTTGTGGAGGGCATTTTGAAGATAAGCGAACTGGTGATACAGTGTTGCAAATGGGGTACTATTGGCCCTCTATTTTCTATGATGCTAGAAAATATGTTCGGGGATGTGACAGCTGCCAACGAATGGGTCAACCTGGTCGGTCAGATGAAATTACACTTTAGTTCGAAGTAGTTCTTGAGCCCTTTGAAAAATGGGATATCGATATTTTTAGGTCATTTAATCCTCCTTCTCATCAAAAATTCCATATCCTCATCTGCAAATATTACATGAAAACATGGGTGGAAGCCAAAGCCATCGAAAATGCCACTGAACAAGTTGTCTCAGACTTTTTATTTGAAGAATTTTTTCCTCGGTGTGGGGCTCCTAGAGAAATAGTTTCAGATGGAGGGGCATAGCTTACATCACATTCAATAGCAGCGCTTATTGAAAAATATCGAATCAAGCATAGGGTGACATCTCCATATCATCCTCAAGCAAGTGGTCAAGTCGAGAGCACAAATAAGGTATTGGAAAACATTCTCATGAAGATTGTAGTTAACCATTACTGGAATTGGGTTGAAAAATGTTCTAAAGCACTTTGGGTGTGTAGAACTACATGGAATAATACAACATGGTTTTCACCATATGAGCTTATATATGGAAAATCTGCTTTGAATCTGGTGGAATTCAAAAGTAATATGCTCAGGGTAGCTTTTGAAGTAGGTCTAGATCTTACTACAGCTTAGAAACAATGACTAGAAAGCCTCAGTGAGTTAGATGAAGTTCGTCTAATAGTTGTATAAAACACTATTGTAATCTAGCAACAACGAATCAAGTAGCACGACAAATTCATTGAGAAAAAGGTGTTTGAAAAAGGTGATTGGGCACGAATCTATGATTCCTGATTCAAAGAATTCAAAGGAAAGATATGCTCTAGATGGATAGGCCCATATGAGGCTAACATAGTGTTTGAAAATGAGATTATTAAACTTACAACAATAGATGAGGCACATACCCCTTTATTTGTAAATAGACATCACCTCAGATTATACTACCGCCCGACCTCTAGGGACTCCTTTATTAAATATATTTCTAATGACTCTGATTTTGAAATCATTCGTGTAGAAAATACTTCCTCTGCACCTCATATTCAATAATATATATATATATATATATTATATATATATATATAATAATATATATATATATATATATATATATATATATATATTTAAAATTTTGTTACTACTCCATTAGCAATGCTCCTTTCTTGTTCTTGCAGTTGTTGTTACTTCATTGATGGTGACTCCACTCGTGTTGATACCCCACTAGTACTGTCACTTCACTGATGTTGTCTCCATTGGTGTTGTTACTCTGTTGATGCTAATATTCCATTGGTGATATCACTTCTTCGATGCTGACTCCACCAGTGTTGTTACTTCATTGATGCTGATACATGATTAGTGTTGTTACTCCACCAATGTTGATATTCCACTAGTGTTGTTACTCCACCAATGTTGATACTCCACTGGCTTTGTTACTCTGCCAATGTTGATACTCCGCTAAGGTAAGTCGTCAAGTACGTCTTCAAATGACTCTGTGGATTTGTTTGATATTTCATTTATGATATGACCAAGGACGACCATACCTTAGTTGGGGGAGATATCGTATTTAATAATAATCATGTCATCTCATCATTATTATTAAACCACACTTTAAACAATCATTATTATCATTATCGGTTCATATCTTCACCGTACCCTTCACATATATCCATGCACATTGGAAATTCTATCATGTATGAATATGAAGGTCGGCATTAAAATACAATCTTTTTGAATGTGTTGGAATAATTACCATCATCATATCATATTTACCATCGATTTCACCATAACCTTCACCCTAATTTATAGTCATCCCTATTATCAAAAACATTATTGGTTAACAACCCCCTTAACGACTTGTTGCTACTCTGAGTGTTGTTACAGAAAAAATGACAGAATGGGTGGCCAAGCCATTAAGAATGAACCAGAAAACACAGTGTAGGTTCAATTTCAACCAGAAGTATGGCATATTTTCCAGGATGTAGGATGGCACATTTGCTATGAAAGGTTAGAGGGGTTCTATGAAGGGGTGATAATTAAGTTTGTGCTAAATTTGGAAGGGAATAATTCTAGGGCCCACGGACTGGGAATTCAGGTAATAGAATAATTCATTTCGACTATCAACATATTACTACAAGGGGGGTAGAAGTGGTTCACTTGGAAAACACCCGTGCCAGAATTTCCAGAATTATTCCTGCAGGTAAGGGAGAATGTGGTACAAAAAAGGAAAGGTCATGATCGGAGATAGCTACCATAGCCTTGGGAAAAGGTTGTGTACTTTGTAATGTGATATATTACCTGTAAAGGTCAGCTCTATACCCTCTTAAAGTATCATTTCAATCTTTTATCATATCTATGATTTCACCAAGCACATCCCTTAAATATTTTGTTTTCCTTGTGGAACAATCTTTAGTTAATGGCCTGGTCTGTGCACTAGTCACGCTAATAATTGACAGTCCTTACAAATCATGGACTCCTCATATTATTGTTGATACATGCCCTGTTACAAACCCTTGTGACTTGGAAACAGTTGGTTGAGCAAGCAAAAGAGGAAATCACAACCATAATGCTAGTAAGGGTCGAAGAAGAACTGTTGGAGGAGGAAGTGATGGAACAGGTAATGGAGGGAGTAGATAAAGAGGGGGACAAAGAGATGATAAACTAGCAATATGATGTGGGGAATGGAGGTGGAGCTAATGAAACTAAATTAGAGGATGTTAATAGAACGGAAATTGAGGATGTTACCCCTCGTTCTCCACCCCTGGCCTACCTCCCAAGAGGGGTGAGGAAATTCCTCTCTTCTACGCACGCAGCAAAAGAAAATATCTTTCCTCTAGAATTGAGGTTTCTTAGGGTAATTACAAGAGAAAGAGCCACCCTTGACACTAATCCACAAGAACGAGTGTCATCGTTTGAATAGATGGAGGAAGAGGCACCCTCAACACTGCTCCACAAGAACTAGTGTCGATTTTTGAGAAAATAGAAGGGGAAACTCATGCTGACACTTCTCCATAAGAACTTGTGTCAACTACTGAACAAACAGAGGAAGAGGTTACCCTCGACACTGATTGACAATAACTAGTGTCAATTTTTTATCAATTAGAAGGGGAAACTGTTGTTGACACTGCTCCACAAGAACTAGTGTCAACTATTGAACAAACAGAGAAAGATTCCACCCTCGACACTACTCCACAAGAGCCAGCGTCAACGCTGAATGGATAGAAGAAAGAATTATTGTTGACACTATTCCACAGGAATCAGTGTCAATTCTTGAGCAAGTCATGGCCTTAGAACAACTACAGGAAGGAGATACAAATGGTACTACTCTGCAAGAATTAGTACCAGATCTTGAGCAATTAGAGAGAAACCCGATGGTACTAGAATCTGTAGAAGGGGGTGCCTAAACCATCCCACAAGCACTGTTATTTGAACGAGTAGAGTAAGTGGTAGTAAAGCAGTAACAAGTTGGTGAATTTGTTGATGTTACTCCACCAAACATAATACCGGCCCTGAGACAAATGGAGGAGGTTTTCATAAAACAAGATTTTGTTGAGGAGCTTGCGAAAGGGAAAGACCACATCCATAGAAGGTATCAATTGTTGTTCAGAGAAAAAGTTCAATTAAAAATGGGAATTGCTAAATTAAGGAAGTAGGTAATATGTTTGCAGAAACAGGAAAGGAAGAAAAAAAATGTTTGTAAAATGACCGCAACCCTGAGAATCGATCAAACAACTTCGTTGGCAGTACAAATAGAGGATAAGGAGAATAACTCAGCATCTACGCCAACCAAGTCCCTTCTCCATGTGGTAGAGGATTGCGAGTTCCTATTGACAACAAAGATTCAAAAATGGAGAGCCAGTACTTCCAGTTTTCAATGTGGATCAATTCCCATAGAAGCTCACTGGAAAGGAGTAAAGGAAATTTGAGAGCAAGCAACAAGAGTGGTGGTTGATGATATCACCCAAGTGGAGAAGTCCAAGCAACAACAGGAAAATCTACAGAAGAAGATTGACAAGTTGCAGGGACGGGCCCAGTAACTGAAGGCAGACAAGGATGAGATGTTCACCCTTACGTAGTAGATAATGGCATGTAGGCTCCCTGTTTATTGTTATGCCTTTTTCATCCATGAGAAATATCTGGCTTTTATGTCTAGAAAGTACCCACTAGGAGAAAATCCATGGTATAAAAGACTCCATGTAGTTGCTAAGGATTTTGAGAAGTCATAATCAAATAGATAAATATTTTTTCCATGAGTTATATATGCATGATTACATTTTGGAAACTAATCAGTCATTGAACGCAGTACCGTATGTGGTAGACATTCAGTTAAGAGCCTTCACATCCTTCATGATTAATTAGGTTAAGTGGAAGACGGTCTTTAATACGTTTGAGGAAAACCAAGCAAATCACCCACTTATGATCAAAATGGAGCAATTTCAGTCTATGGATATTTATAATAGACATCAAGGTTTCGTTCAACTAGAAGGACGAAAAGACTAGATGTTGAAGACACAATAGTGGTGTGTTGACATGTGTATGAGGCAGATCTGCCCTTGTGAGGAGGAAGCCAAGGACAATTGTCAAAAGCGTTGGATGTTCCCATCATCAGTAGTATGGGCGCAAGAACCTTTTGGCACCCCCAATTTTGCCAGAGCACTAAAAATAATTCCACGTTATCTCGCCTGCATACAAAAATTTGGGGTCCACTGGATAGGGTTGAGATTCCAATTTCCCATTATTTGGCTACGCTTTGAGCAGTATGGACCGACCTATGAGGCAGATGAAGACTAGTTGAAGGAAATCATTCGCTCGAATGGGTTTAAACCTCTTGGGACAAAAATGGCCAAACAATATGATCTTACATAGCTCCATGTCATCCACAATGGATCTAACCTTGATCTTCACAGGAATAGATTTTCATGAGGACATGCAACCATGCCAGTTGGGGGAGATGTTGGTCGATAAAATTTCTCATTTTCACTTACTTTTATCCATTTCACCTTATCCATTTCATATCTTTTGTGAGGTCAATTCATGTCTCAAAACAATGAAGGTATATCCATTTGGCATGTCTTTTTGAAATATTGATCAATGAAGCATAGTCCTAGGGGAACACTACCTATATGACTTGCTAACTAAAGTTCCTTTGCAAAATTAAGATAATGGCAACCAATGGGATACGAATCATCGTAATGACTATTAGTGAATTAGCAGTGCTATTCTAGGATAAGGTTTGTAACGATGTTCAACCGACGAGGAGCTGATAGATCTACATGATCACTATCTTTTGCATTATGTTTATGTGCAAACAATTATTGTATATTTGTGAGCAGACAAGGTTTCCATAATTCGAACATTTGTTGAATATTGTTTATGTAATGATACAATATATAAGTAGCGGTTAACTGAGAAAAAATGGAGACTTTTATCAAGAGGTGTAACAACAGACTTCTATTCTATTTTCTTCTTGATTAATGCAAAGTCTGATTTCTTGAACTTCATGTTATCTTCACTCTCTGCCACAGTCTTGATCGGAGATTTGGGCCCACTCTTCTCATCAGGTGTTATTGGATTAATTATGTGCATAGATTTATGTTAGTTGTGTTGTTATGATTTATTTTCCTATTTTTTTAATGATTTATTGGATTTTCGAGTTGTTGTGAATTTAGACTATTGTCACTACAATTTGTTGTTACTTTAATTCGTTTGCTATTACTCCATTTATTATGCTTGTTGGACCTTGTACTTTATGAATGCTCAATGCTGGATAGCGAACCTGTGGCTAGCATAGACGTTTCATTGTAGGCTTGAAACAATTAACGAACCCCGAGTTGACAATAAGTGTGAAGGGTGAAATTCATAATTCATATCTAAACACCAACAATAGTCACTAAAATTCATGTTTTCACATTTATCCTAGTTAATATTATATCATATTCACAATGATATAGACATGTCTACTTTGAATAATTTACTTAAAATACATACAAATAGATATTTATTTCACATAATCTAAATAGGAAAGGAAAATGCATCACCAATTCTATTTGAAAGAAAAACAAATGCCTCTTAATTTTGTTTCCAGATAAAAAACCGCACTTTTTATTAAAATAAAAAGTTACACAGCATATGCATTAAGAATTCAATTTGGTTGTATGAAAGTAGATCATATAGCCCACACGATACAATCATGCCTAAAAGAAAAAAAGAAAGTCTCTCTCCTGTTATCAGGAGTGCAAAAAACAAAAAATCCAGTTGGCCTAAGCCTTCCTACCCTTCTTCTTCTCCACTTTTTTCCAACCATCCATGTTGTGAGTGGAGTCAATAATGGCACGCTGGTTTTCCACTGTGTTCATTGGTTGTTCCTTATCTAAATTTGATCCTTCAGGACTGTGAATTCATTTATTACCCCTTATTTCCAGCTGGAGTTCTTGTTCCTTTTCTTCATTATTCTCTTTTTCCTTATTGTCCTGTGCTTTATCCTTTACTGTATTATGTTATTCTTTCTTTGCTATAGCGGCCTTCTTTAATGCATCATCTATATCATGCCATCCTTTCTTTCGGCTTCCTTTGTTGTTGCTTGCTCTTGTTGGGGCTTGGACACACATTGAACAGATGACCTGTTTGTTCACATCCCCAGCATCTAAAAGCTATGTTCTCATAGTCCAAGGGTTGTTTCCATTGTATATTATTGAAATTCAGAATTATGCTTTCAAGTAGTCCTCGGCTGAGATCTACCTCGACACATATTCTGGAAAAAGTAAATATTCCTTTTAGATGTCTCTCTGCATCTATCTTTAAAATTCTCCCCAAGGTATTTCCAATAGATGTTAGAGCCTTTTGATGCCAAAAATGTAAAGGGAGGTCATGCAGCCTAACCCATACTGGCATCCTTGATACCACCATGGTATTGGCATCAAAGTCAGGAAACCAAGGGGTAATAAAAAGTCCAGCACTACCCCAGAACCATGGCCCTTGGTTGAGAATTGTTTCCTTTTCTTCTTCTATTTGAAAACATACTATAAAAAACCCCTTAGGGTATAGGTAGATTTGGCAATTTTTTGTCCAAAATGAATGCATCCATTGACACAATACATCGTTCTAGGCCAAAAGCCATTAAATCTACACAAATGCCTCTTAATCACCATCACATTATTTACCATTTAATTCTTAGCCATAAAATATTTATTAATTCATTTTTTATTTATACTTACTATTCAAAAGAAAAGTCAAAATTGTCACATTATCCATGAATAAAAAATTGAAGCCTCTCATGCATCCATGTAAACCAATTTGTTTCTTTTGTGGTTCATAAAAAGATGTAATCGGAATTTTATACATGCATAATACCTCCTTTTAGTTTACATAATGTTGCAAGAATTGTAATTTAAATATAGTGAACATGACTTTATCTCTCATGTCAAGAATTTAATCTTACATATTAATACACAAATGTTTAATTTTTAAAGTCATCATAGAATTATCACTACATGATTTATATTGATTTTGAACTAAACAAGAGGAAAAAATATGTGAACTCATTAATAAACCAATAAGTATCTAAATCGAGATTAAATCTTCAATGTTGTTTCTAAATTCACTATTTTCTCATTTTGGTTATATTCTTCTTATTTTTCCTATTTGAGAAGGATTGTGATCTTGAATCCTTATTATCATAGATATTGTACACAATTCTAAATACTTAGTTTTAAGTGTAAAAATGTTTTTAAATCTTACCAAAACAATATAATTAACGAAATAAAGAAAACAACAACATACAACAATAGTACAAATGGAAAAATAACTCAAGATCACTCTCTATTGTCATCACCCTCATTATCTTCCTTGCTTGCCATGATAACACTGTTGTTTTCAAAAATATGTTTTGATATCAGGTCATGTCTTAATACAAACCAACAATCCCTATCCAACACGTGTGGGTAAAAACAGGTGGTTGTAGTGTTTTAGGAAAATATAAGGCTCCCTAACTTGATGCCATATCTTCCTAGAGTTTATAGATATCGACCCACTATCATGATCTTCCTTTATGTTATTCTGATCAAAGGTGTTCCACCACTTTCAACTAAAAATAACCTATGGGAATGAAGATATGCCCACTTGAATAATCTCTTGTATATTTCCAATGTACCGTAATGTCCCTTGCAATCCCCTACATTAGTTTTTGATCGCAGTTGCTACCTTGACTAGATTGGTTGAACTTGATTTCCACTCCAAAGTCTTGTGTCATGCATCCATAATCGATATCCTTAGTGCCAAAGTGATGGGAACAAATGCACCTATAAAAAGTTAAAAAAAATACAGTGTCATGCGTTATATATATATATATGTATGTTACAATTCAAAGATGCAGTGTGAAGTTATAAATGTACAGAAAGAGATTATAATTACCCACTTGTTGCACTCAATCCCTATGTTTAGCACAACCTCTTCAACACACAAGTAATTACCAAATGCACCATATTTCTCTCTAACATGATCAACAACCCAATTGTTAGGGCATGTCATTGTCATATTTTCTTTTAAATGATGAGGATAAGGTATGCTTCTACCATTCAACCTTTTGAATTATTTTCTCTCACTGTCCCATTTCCTCCTCTTTTATTCATGCAATGCAACCCATGATTATGTTGCTTCCATATTGTAAAGAATGAATTTGTTGATGGCTTCAAATTCTGAATTTGCTCATGAAATCAAACCAACATATATATTTATAGTACACACGAGATCAAAATATGCATTACTATTAAGTTCAGTGTGAATACTTACTATGTAGAAATTTGACAAATGATAAGCCACTTACTCTTTATCTTGTGCCCCTTTCTATTCATTTCGAAATGCTCCCCTTCTCCTTTGTCTTCATCCATTTCGTCATCCCAAATCACCGCACCCGGTGTGTTGTCAATCTGCTTGATGTACTCACTAGCATAATTGAAAGAGGCATATGATATATACCCCTTCTTGTGATATAACCCTAGGGTTTTTCCTTTTGTCGAACAAAACCTTTCAATTTCTTCATGTACCTCACTAAGAAAAATATCCAATGACAAGAAACTACCCCAACTAATTCAATGTCATATTCTAGGTGAATTAGAAGATGAACCTACAAGCCCATGACACTCATTGGCAGTGCCTTCTCAAACATACACTAGAAGAGGATAATGACACTGCACAATAAATAATACATTATACAAAAACTAATTATAAAATATTCCATTGCATAAAAAATATATATATTGAAATCGTGTTTTTGACATGCATACTCTCAAAAGGTTCAAATGGTCATGGGATTTCAACCCCAACAATGTCATAGTAAAGAACCATATAAAAAGGGCACCCTCACACTCATCACAACTTCCTTTGCCAGAGAGAGATCACGATTGAAGAAATTAAAAGTCAATTCTTGGTGAATTACATTATTGTTTAAGTCTTGAAGTTTGGAGGGATTCTCGCAAGACACTTGATTACACAAATCAAATATACAAGGGAAATCCTTAAGAGGTTCAATATGATTGAATCCAAAGCAGTGTCTACTCCTTTAGAACATAATGTCAAATTGTACCATGATGATGGAACCAAAGAGGTGAATAGAACCTTGTATCATCAATTTGTAGGAAGTTTGAACTATATCACCATTACCACACTAGATATAGCGTATTATGTCAGCATACTTAATTAGTTCATGGCTAAGCCTTGTGAAAGCCACTCGAAAGCAACAAAGAAAGTGCTTCGATATCTGAAACTAACAATTAACTTTGGCATTATGTATATTGACGAATTTGATGTTGAGTTGGCAAGTTATTCTGATTACTACTTGGCTGAAATCTAGATGATCTCATCTACTAAAGCTTAATATAAAGCATTAAAACTTACTACAAGTGAAACAATATGGCCTAGAAGCATACTTGAAACTTTGGAGAAACACAACAAACACCTATAGTAATCATATGTCACAATCAAATCACTGTCAAAAAATATAGACACACAGTATCATTTTGTAAGAGAAAAAGAGCAATCAAAAGAAATTGACTTAACATATTATAATAGTAATTGGCATATTCATCAGGCCTGGTGGAAATGATAAATTTGAAGTTTGTAGAAGTAAACTGTAGAAAATCCTAATTGTGTGGTACGCCTAACTGAGACTTAAACCAGCCAGCCAGTTAACATATAACTTCGATTAAGAAAAAGTGTCAACCATTACGCTTGTTCACATATCGACAAAATATAGGTGATTAAAGAAAATGACTGTTCCCTAATCTGCAGTAGAAAAATCATAATTAACAGTCGACCGGAGTAGTTTACAATCGGCGGATTCAGCGTAGAATCTCCGGCTCCCTTTATTCATGTATTAATTGCAGAGTTTGGAATAAAGTTCTCAATATTATTTGTGTGCGAGTTGTTTTTCTATGATAAGTACCACTTCTTGGCTGTTTGGTTATCGTTTAACTGACGTTAGTACAGCCATTCACACATAATTTGTGTGAGTTGTTTTTCTCTGGTAACTCCGCGTCTTGCCTGTTTGGTTATCGTTTGACTCACGTTACTACAGCCACTTAGACATAATTTCCTTGGCAACTCCGGGCGTTTTTAGCCTCTACACTTGATCTCGAAATTTTGCATCTACGCGTTATCCTTATGCACTCCAATCCATTTAATCATTGAAGAGCGCGATTCACAATTTCCACAAGCGACACCGTGTTACAAACATCAACCCACGAGTGTGAGATCTAGGTAAATATATGTATTTAATTTTCATAACAGAGCAATCGGTGAAGTTAAAGGTGGCTATCTGTATAAAAAGTCAATATGTTCCATAAAGATAGTACAGGTTGCATGGATAAACGGGGCCACGTCATTGAAGGTAACGAAATGAAAGGCTGTGCAAGGTGCATGAACAGACAAAGCCATGTATAACGCTGAAGCTAGTTAAAGAGAAGGCATGGGGAATCGATTTGTGTATTATCAATTTATGATGGCTCTTTTGGCTGGAGTTAGTAACGATCGCGTAGGTTCTATGTTCAGCATGGACTCCTCCCTATATATATGTGTGAGAGTGTGAAGGACAACAGTCTAGATCCGACGCAGTTAAAAAGGAGAGGAGTGTGTTTTAAAATGGCTTTTGCTTTTATATTTAGGTTTATGACTTTGGTTTTCTTGGTCATATGTCCTGTGCTTGTCCAAATTGAAAGCAATGAACTGCCTCAGCGCCACACTTCTTTGAAATCTGCCTGCGACGTGACCTTGGATCCTAACTTCTGTGTTTCCACAATGTCGAGCATGTTGCCAGCTGGATCATTGCAGGCAGATCCCGTAGATATCAGCAGGATGTCTCTCACACTGAGCATTAGCGAAGCACAGAAGCTCTTCCAAATAATTTCTGGTCTTGGAAGGTGGTTATTCATGGGAAGTCAACTCGATGCCCTGGACGATTGCACGCAACTGTTAGATCTAACGTTGGACGAGCTGAGTAAGTCCTTGTCGAATTTTACTGCTAATTCTTTGGAATGGAGACAGGCAGTTGACATTCAGACTTGGCTTAGTGCAGCTCTTACTAATCAGGCTACCTGCCTCCAGAGTCTCCAGGAGGCTAGCGGAAGCCTGCAAAGCATATTGATGGGTAACGTAGTTCATATGTCACAAGTTGCTAGTAATTCTTTAGCTCTTGTCAACAATATTCCTGTTGTTAGCAAAAATCCCAAGAGGCCTACCGTGCACAACCGACGTCTGTTCTCCGATACGGCAAGACATGAGAGTCAAAATCAAGTTGCTGATAAGTTTCTTTCACATTATGGCTCACTGGAGGACGGATTCCCTTCATGGTTGTCTGCTGCAGACAGAAGAAGGCTTCTCCAAACCTCCGGTGGAGATGGTGGGGTTGCGACGGTGGCACAGGACGGTAGTGGTAATTATACCACAATTACTGACGCGCTGAATGCTGCTCCAAATAATAGTTTAGATAGATATGTGATATATGTTACAGGGGGAATCTATGAGGAATACGTTGAGGTGCCTAAATACAAAACAAATATTATGTTGGTGGGAGATGGCATAGATGTCACTGTGATCATGGGCAATAGAAGCGTTGTGGACGGATGGACTACTTACCGCTCTGCAACAGTCGGTAAGCTGCTTTACTCGCTTCGTTCTTTGGTTAGTTTCATATCTTTCTTAGCCTCATATTTGAAATAATTGTTATTACAGCTGTAGTTGGGCAAGGGTTTATTGCTCAGGACATCACCTTTGAGAACACGGCGGGGCCGGAAAAGCATCAGGCTGTGGCCCTCCGAGTTGGGTCGGATCTATCAGCATTCTACCGCTGCAGCTTCAAAGGCTTCCAAGACACACTCTACGCACACTCCCTTCGACAATTCTACAGGGAATGCGACATTTACGGTACGGTTGATTTTATCTTCGGCAACGCGGCAATGGTTTTTCAAAACTGCAATTTGATGGCCAGGAAACCAATGGATGATCAAACAAATTGTTTTACAGCACAAGGGAGAGACGATCCAAATCAAAACACAGGAATCTCTATTCAAAAGTGCACCGTCTCTGCTGCACCGGATCTCGATCCCGTGAAGAACTCCTTCCAGACGTTCCTAGGGAGGCCATGGAAAAATTATTCTCGGACAGTTTATATGGATTCATATATAGACGATGTGGTCGATCCTGCAGGTTGGCTGGAATGGTCGGGGGACTTTGCTTTGACCACTCTGTATTATGGAGAATATATGAATTCTGGACCTGGGGCAGGAACTGCAGGGCGAGTTCAGTGGCCGGGCTATCACGCCATGAACATTTCTGACGCTGAGAATTTCACAGTTGTTAATTTCATCTATGGTGATGCGTGGATACAAGCGGTACCCTACGATGCAGGCTTAAGTTAAGGCAAAAGTAAAGCTACTGTATTCATCACTCATAAGTGGTATAATATCAGAGGCGGACGTGGACATGACAATACTCCGTTCTCCCTGCTTTTCGTTTAGAGTGTCACGGGATAATCCTTCGTGGTTCGGGCCAGCGTGGGTGATGCAGCCTTCGTCATGTGCATTCCTTCTTTTTTAATCTTTTTAATCTCACCACCGACGAGATAAATCCAAACATACACATGTTCATGAATTTCAGTACTGTCGCAAAGTAATTGTAGCCAGGCTAAACATCGAGGCCCGACAAATTATAGAAGGGATTCCTTGAACATGGAAATAAATGAGTTCACAAACAATCTTCCTCATCTAAATGGAAATAAATAAAATAAAAAATGTCTTTAAAAGTTTTGATTCTACATTACAAGTTTCAATGCAAACTTCTTTGTATCACTACTTAGGATTGAAAATAAAGTTTTTACTGTAAACGCAATTTTGAATACAAAGATGTCAACTGAATTTTCTCTGCAACATTCCAATCCAAAAAAACAATATTTTATTATTTATTTATTAATTATTATTATTATTCAAATTCAATTAATATCCGATTCATGCGCTATTTATATATCTTAATTTCTATTTTATATGGAATTACTTGATATAGAATTAACAAAAAAAAATTCTATAACAAAAATGTAACACATATTTTTTTCCGTATTAAAAAATGCAACATTCAATATGTCTAAGTATATATTGTAAGTAATGCCTAGATCACTTGCCTGACAATAGATTTAAATGCAACATGTTTTATAACTTCATTCTAATACAATTCCAAATTACAATCTAAATACATGCAAATTATAATCTAAACTTTGCTAATAGCTTGCAATCAAATTATTCTATTATCCAATATTTGGAAGGAAAAGGTTAGCAAAATGACCATTCACTTGTAATTAACATATGTGTTAAAGCAATCTTTAACTCAAAATTTTAATATCGCGTAGTGCTCATATATGTATGTCGTTCTTTAAAGATGATAGTGTTAGGGCTCTATGCTAATTCGTAGATAGATATGTTTTTATTGTATTTTGCTAATAAATATGTATTGAACCTTGTGCCTAGTGTTTTATGTTTTATAAATGGGAAGTCAATGAATAAGATATATTTCGAGAGTGAAACCTCTTTTTATGTGGAATAATGTAATAACTCAATATCTGGAGCTTAATAAAGGGTTGTAGAATTAACATGTGACTTGTCTAGGGTTATCATGCATGCCCACTTCAAACAAGTGTTTCCATCACACTTGACTAACTATGGATGTTTTTGCATAAATAAATCATCTTCCTATGTCACCTCTTCGAATCGTAGGTCTTTCCATTTGATGAGATATTAAGCAATTTATTGATTTCTCATATGCTTAATTCTTTCCATTTGATGAGATATTAAGTAATTTATTGATTTCTCATATGCTTAATTCTTGTTTCAGGGATGGTTTATGGTTCTAGTATGACTTTTGTTTCTTCATTAATCTCTAGCAATATAAGTACACATAAAGATGCAGATAACTCTCATTTGTAATCCATACTTCCAAAATTCTGTGAGACCCTATAAGGAAGATAATACCTCAATCCTAATTTATTGTCCTTCTTTTGTTGTTTTAGAGACATGTGTTTATACGGTTGTAGTCTCAAAAATACCTAATGCCCCACTTCAAATTCCCTTTCACTACAGGGTTGATTTGACAGTTATTTCATCGTAATTTAAGCTATAACCAAGTTGTTCCATAATAGTTTAAGAAGCTCATGTTGGTTCTCCACGTGGTCCTCCATTACTCAAATCTTTGTAGTCCCTTTAAGGCTGATGTGATGGATGGAGGATGATATCATAAAATTCCATAAATGGGGACATTTTTGATAAAATATGGAAGGATATGTTGTATGCCAAAAGCAACCACTTGACCCATTATGTTTTTTATTTGATGTAAAGAAACAAATATATCCTTCTAAATGTGTATTCACAATCTCAATTTATGCATCGAATTGAGGATAATAAGATGAGCTATGAGCCAATTGAGCACCTGAACAAGAAAAAAATAGACTCCAAAAAATTGTTATGAAAATTGGATATATGTCACTTACAATAATCATTAGGATTATATGTGGCTTTTGGACTGTTTCCATGAATGTTGCTACCACTATACTTCCTTTAAACAATGGCAAAAGGAGAAAAAATGGGAATACTTTGTTAATTGATTTACCACTACCATAATGACATTCTTTCCTTGGATTTGTGTAAAAAATTACTGAAATCTATTGAAACTTCTTACTAACATTGACTTGGTATAACTAATGGTTGTAGGAGACTTACAGTCTTCATTTTCTCTCTCATATTATGTTGATAGACCTCACATTTGATCCAAGTGGCTCCAGAGATGCACACAGGACAAAGAGGACTCAGGAAAGCTCAAAAATAAAAGTGTTTGGGTTATGCTTGAACTAGGACCAGAGCATAGATCTCGTCGTCCTGATCACGGTGGTGCAAATAGTTCATCAATCTGAGTCCATATACGAAATTTAGAAGCAGTCAAATTTGGGTTGACTTTTTGTTGATTGGGCACGCTTAAGGAGGCCACAATTTGGACAGAACCCAGCCACTGAATTCTGGCCAACTCAAGCTAGATTCCAGGAAAATTTGTTGCCCCGTTAAATGCACTCCTTCACCCTAAAATTCAAATTTTTAAACATGCTTTTTTATAAGCTATAT
>APFE031321381.1:43084-54916 GCA_000404065.3 Pinus taeda | reverse complement strand
ATTGGTAGTGAGTCGCTCTTGAACATGACACTTTCACTCCATCACCATGATTGAGTTGGGTTGGGTTATTCCATTCACTGGTCATATTACCATTGGTCCACCGTACCATCCATATTTGGGGTTAACACTACCAATCCATTTCAGTGTCGCCGATATGTTCAAGAGAAGTCGACTAGAGAATTCACCAGCCCATCTTGTGTCTCATCCACTGCAATACATTCACGCTCCATTCTTTCATGACCGCCACCCTGAACCCTGTATCATCAAATCGTTTTCACCTCCACAAAATCATTTGCTCCGTTTTGTGTTGTAGATGTGGGATTCATTAAGGCCCTCCTACGATGGGTCACTTCTTGTTGACGACAGCTCATTATCCAAGAAGTCGACTTAGGAACAACCCTTTCAGTACTTTGAAGCTTGCATGCCTCAATGGCAAGTTTCTCACTTCTGCGACAGGTTGACATCAATGGCCTTCGACCGAAAGATTTTACGTGGTGTTCGACGCCAAGTCCCTTTTTCACACCACGTGAATTTTACTGTAGTACCTTGAGGGTCATCATGATTATCAATGATTCCTCTCGCGCCTGTTAACAACTTACATCATTGGCTAGTAATTAGGCGATGTCTTTCCATGTTCGACTCCAGAACATTTTTCACGTGGATCGAATTGTACTTCAGGCAAAGATTGGACGAGTTTGAAGACCCCGAATATAGTTTCATCCATTCGAGCTGTGATATATTCAGGAAAATAAAGACATCAAATGTACATCATTTCTGCACAGATGATCATCCAAATCAAAGGATGATGGCTCTACCAGAATCATCAGTCTGCCACACAGACGGTTGTCTGTCCTATGTACGTGAGAATGAATTTATAAAGTTGAGCATGGGAATGCCCACCTCAACTAGATCATGAAAATGTTATGAAGATAATGTATTGTATTGTATCTTATTACAGGTCGCCTTCCAGTTCGAAAGAACCTTGGATCCTCATGATAAAGCATTTCACCCGACATCAAAAATCTACGACCTCATGCTTTAGGGGGCAACTGTTATAGACATATTTGGGCACTGCAATCCAAATCACATATGTCCATAAACCAAGGGCTTCTATGTCCCTAAAAGCGTTGTTTCATGCCCTAAAGGAACAAGTTCAGCTGATTACATCATCTCCCAGAAGTTCTCCACAGAAAACTGCTCAGAATTGGTCAAAACTGGACCATACAGACTACTCAGTGTAGAGGGTACGATGCATCTCACCTGCTTAGTGTAAAAAGTGAGATGCATACTGGAATTCCCTTCTGTAGGGTGTGATGGGCGAGAGTAGACAAATGGTAGAGACAGTTTGCAAGGTGGATAATCATGGAATCTTCCAAAAACTTCTCTTGTGACACTTGCCTCTCTGAATTCGCCCAGGGATGAGTAAGAGATCATCAATTTCCAAGTGGAATCAAGAAATATCAGAGAGAGGACACTAATCAAAATCCCAGAAGCTGACTCGCCCCCCTGCAATCATCTATATATGGATCCCTCATCCCAGAGATCCAAAGGCTGGAATCTTGTATCTTGTAAGGAAGTGTTGTTGGTTTCCTGGTGCAACATCATAGTGTTGGGTGATCTAAGCTTTTCATGAGGTGAAGAAGGGATTTCATGCCGGGAGGATGATTTTGGGTCAGATCAATGGGTTGTAATCCTCTCTTCTAACCTCTATATCAATAAAGCTATTCAAGTTTTCCTCCACATTCTTGTATGTTTGCTAATATATGCATGTATGTGGTCAATATATATCTGGTCCTCTATTGTTTATCACTGTAGATATCTGCACTTTGAAGGCATTATGCTGCTTTGAATTTATAGGTACTCTTTGAAATGGAGTGGTCAAGGGAAGAGCGGCAAACATCTGTCAAAGAGGGGAAGGAACAAGAGGAAAACCAAGTGAAAGATAGAGGTTGGTATTCTTTGCTCCTCTCTTATCTACTTCTTGTAAAGGAAAGTGAAAGTAACTTTAATCTGTTTGTTTCTAAGATAGCTACCCATCTTAGTGGGACTAGAAACTCTACATAGACACTAGATTTCCTGATAACACCTTAGTAGCTAGGATTTTCATTGCAAAAAGAAGATTAAACGATTGTTTATCATCTTAGATTGCATTTTAGGAATTGTATATCTACATCATGCGGTAAACCTGAAAGGCAAACTTCTTAAGAAAGATCAACTGTAAAATAAATTCAATGAACATAAAAATGCTTTGGAACCTAACACACAACATCTAGAAGTCTAGCCTAGAGACGTATTCCGGCGTCGTAAAGCCTCGTAACTATTGCTTTCATTGTAGGTTGGGGGAATTCCTCCTCTTTGAGACAACAAGTGCCAGTACGGACTTGTGCTCCAATGTACCGTTGAGTATATATTGGGAGACCACAATAGGCTATATCCTTTATCCTTAGGAAGCTGTGTGTGGCACCCTATCGATCGAAATGTACTGAACACAACACTTGGGAATATTGATTGTCGTACCGTAAAAAGTATTCTGCATTTTTGCGATTGGTTTGGTAATCCCTCTGTCTAGACTTCCAGAGTAGTCTCTTTCATTCCTTTTCAGACTCCTTAAAGGAAAAGGTCCAACTGAGCACTTTTCACTTTAGGCTCATTAAAATTCAAAGGTGACTAGAGTCATCTTTTTATTTTTCTCGACTCTTAAAAATTGAAAAAGCGAGTTGTGTCAAAGCGTCTAAAATTTATTTTAATCAGAATAACCTCACTGTTCCCTCATCTGTCTTAGGTTGAGAAAAATGGAGTTCACCAACCAAGGATTTCCTGGGGGAAATCCTAGTCCTTTCTCCTCTTGGGGAGATGTTGGTGCACCTCATATGGCCACATTGTCCCTCCCAGGACTGAAAATCGGCTTGCCAATATGGCTCTTCTCGACCTCTATCGTTCAAACTACCGCGATTCCTGAGCAATCAAGTCAGCAACTAGATGATACTAGAGTTACCCCCCAACCTTCTGCTTCACTTGTTTCTCCCTCCCCTCCTTCCTCTTCACTTGGTAAGGCTGATGAACCTAAAGACCAAGTAACTAAGAAGAAGAAGAAAGGGAAGGAGAAAGAGAAGAAGAAGAAGGAGCCAAAGGAAAAAAGGGATAACCGTGCATCATCTAGTGAAAATCCACACATTGCACCATCCAAACCAAAATCTCTGTGTGTCATTTGCAAAGGGGACCACTATCATCGAGATTGTCCTTACATCCCTCAGATCTTAAGGGACTGGTCTCATCGTTTGCACAATCTGGTGTCATCAACCTCTGACAATCATGTTGAGAGTACACAGTCAACCAGCAAAAACGAAGTCTTTGGACTGAAAGGAAAATGTAAATTTCCTTGCAAACAGTGTGAAGGCAATCATGCCGTCCACCGTTGTCCCTTCCTGGATGAAGCTAAAAGAGTCTTGGATAACCGTCCTGCTTCACCACTACGGCTTCCTCATAGGTACAAGAAACTCTTGCCGAGTTTGTCGCTAGTTGAAAATATGACTGATACACCCTTGTGGTCGGTTGAAACATATATCATTGAAGATAAACCCTCTGAGTCCACACCAGAGGAAAGTCAAAAGGTTGAGGCGGCAGTCGACCTGGACTTGTCTCTGGAAGGTCTGCCTTTAGATGATATAGTCACCGAAGAGAATGAGAACGATACCATTCAAATTCTTTTCATAAACATCGACTCCGATGAACATGGGAGAAATCTACCCGTTCCTTTACTGCAGGAAGGAAGTTCGTCAGGGTCATATCCGCCCGTTTATTCAGTCCCACCCCTGAGCAACCTAGTCGTTTCCTTCGATTGGAATCTACTAAGGAGACTCCATTTACCATCTAATGTACCATTTTGAATCATTGTACAAACTTACAGAATGGTCATGGTCGGTACCATCTGTTGATTCCCAAACTTACATCTTCCCTACATCCATTTTTATCCTTTTTCTCTAGTTACTTGAACCTCTAAGCTATCAAATCATTACATATTAGTTTAAAATGAGCATATAAATGGTTTCCTAACTATGTTTTGTGACTGCTGTTTGATTTAGATTTTTGTTCAACCAATTGCGGAATCTGTCACTTTCCGCAACCAGAATCAGTTTCCACAACCTTTTTGTTAAACTCTATGCTACAGGTGTCTATTGAAGAACTCAGCCACATGGGCAAGCTACAAAGGATGTGGACATGGAACGTGTCCCCTTGGTTCAGCCAAATCATCCACAAAATCCTGTGGTAAAATCTGGTCAAACGGTGGTCAACACAAGGAGTTTAGCGGTGGCACGACTCTGTTTTCATCACGAGGAGGATTGCGTGGCAAGGTCCTGAGTTTTAGGAGGTGTGCTAACACCTAGGGACTACTCATGAACCGAATCCAACAAACCACCTCCTTGGATTTACTTCCCATGGCTACCATGCTGCTAAATTTCCAATTATGGTCTTTTACGTGTCTAGCTACTAGCGTAGACCTTGTTAATTAGTTATGTATTTTCTGCTATAAATAATGCATCTTCATATTTGTATAGGATAGTAGGTGCTGTTGTGTAATCTTGACTGTTGTACGAGCCATTGAGTCGAGACTTAGTTTCTATTTAATGAATGCATTGCAATATATGAGAAGACACTAATTTTGTGTTCAAATTCGTGATTGGTTCTGATTGACCGAGGTTGCAGAGGGCCCTTGTACACCAAGGTCCTGTAGTTGATGTATAGCTTTATGTTTTTCTTCATTTTATGCTTTTGATACCATAGATATTTTCTGTATATATTAACTTGCTCATGGTATTTATGTTATTTGCTGTCCATAGCTTCTTTTATGCTTTTAAATGATTTTCAACTGATTAGTGTTTGCATTTAAGGTTCTAATAGGAAGCTCGGGTAGTGTATATAGTTTTTGATGACTAATGACATGATGGAATTATCTTGTCCTACTGTTGATTTGTTTTATTGGTACTAATTCCAGCATTGTTTGTTTCTTTAGCTTTGATTTGTTCATTTACTTTTCTACAATGTAGATATTAGACTATTCATATCATTCTTCAGTTACCTCCTATAGCCATAGCGAGTCGAATGGTGAGGGATTGAGTATGAATGTATAGTTTGATACTAGTTTATTTACTTTTGCAAGTTAGTGATTAGATTACTCATAAAATTCTTGGTTACCTCCTATAGCCAAAGCGAGTCGAATGGTGAGGGATTGTAGGATGAATGTGTAGTTTAATCTTAGTTTTATTTTATGCAATTTAGATATCAGATTACTCAATTTGTGTATGATTACCTCCTATAGCCAGAGCGAGTCGAATGGTGAGGGGTCAAAAACGAATTGATGTGATATGATTTGGTTTACTTTGCTTACAATTTTTAAATTGATTTGAGTTCAATCTTTTCTTTTCTTTATACAACAGCAAGGATACTGGGTTCCATAGTCACTAGTTCACTATTTTTTTAATTAGAATCTAGACACATATTGATTTCATCATTGTAAGTTTGAACACCTTTGGAACACTTTGAAGTTTGGAAATTATTTTAAAGGCCATCATTACCTTGAATCTTTTGTCCATACTTGATTACTAGAATCACCGTCTCACACACCATCTCACATTAGGGAATCAATAAGAAGATAAATCCAAAAACAAATCAAAAACTAAAAACGAAAAAGAAATAAGAAAATGGTTATCTTGCATAGATAGTGCACTTCACTTCAACAGTTTATGACTCCCGGATTGACAATTTATATAGCAATTTAGAACACACTAAATTGACCAAAAATTTTGGCGCCGCTGCCGGGGAAGTGAAACTAGGTAGCCAATTTCTTAAAAAAAAAAAAAAAAAAAAATTTCAAGGAAGGTAAAAATTGACGATTTCTCAAAGTATGCTCTCCTCTTGCACCTAGTGTGACCTGGAGGATCAGAAAAGAGAGTTATTGATTCAATAATTTGTTAAGTATGCTCTCTTCTTGCACCTAGAGTGATCTGGAAGATCAGAAAGAGAATTATTAACCCGACTTGAAGAAAATAAAAGAAAAAAAATGGCATGCATAGAGCAAGAGATTATAGGGGAAGGTTTATAGCTAGAGCCAAGAGTTCAATTTTTACAACTCCATTTACTCCAAGGTATAGGCAAGATACACCTCCAACATCTCCAACTCATACTCCTAACCTTAGGATCCCTGGAATTCAAGAGGTAGTAGTTGAATTAGGAGACTCTCCCACACTATCCACCTAATATGAGTTATGAAAAGACCCTTTCTTTACTTCTACAGGAAAACACATTGTAATTGAGGAAGTAGAATCACCTGAAGAAGAAGAGGGAGAAATTCCTCCTCGTTTGCCATTGATAGAAGAACCAGAGGACTCTAAAATCTCTGAGGAAGCTATCATGACAGAGGAAGTAGTAAACGGATTTGGAGGAGGTAGAGGTAGAGGTAGAGGAGGAGGTAGAGGTAACAACGGGGGAAACATGGATGGAGACAACTCATTTGGATTTCCTATAGTTGATGAGGAATCTTGAACAACAATGAAAAACATCTCACCATCTGTCCTCCCAAACTTTTATGGGTTGAGAAGTGAGGACCCTGAAACATTTTTATTTGAGTTTGAAGTCATGTGCCGAACTTATGATTACATGGAAGATGCTCAAAAACTCAAGTTGTTTCCTTCAACATTGAAGGGAGCTGCTCTAAAATGGTTCATGGGATTAGTTACTCAATCTATTAGGACTTGGAATGACATGAAACAAACATTTTTGGATAGATACCTGGACTATTGTATGCCCACCAATCATAAGGATGAGGTATTCAAAATGGTACAAAAAGAAGATGAAAACTTGGAGGATTTACTTGAAAGATTTCAATACAACCTCAAAAGAGCAAAAATGAGTAACCTAGATGAAGAAACCTTGAAAGCCCTTCTATTAAAAGCCATTAGAGATGAATGGATAGATATTTTGAATATGATGGGGAAAGGAGATATATCTCAACTTCCACTTCATGATATAGCAGAGCTATGTGTCCATCTCTCAAGGGAAAATCTAAAACTGGAAAAGGGCTTAGAGATCCTTCTCTCATTAGAGCAAATAAATCTGCAACTGGATCAGTGAGTAGGGCTGAGATTGGCAACATGCTTGATGAGTTCAAAACATATATTTTAGGGAGTCTTAGTGAGCAACTAGACACCCTTAAGATACAAAACAAGCAGAAAGCAGAAGCTGAAGCTTTGGCCATCTTTTGTCCTAAGTGTAGGAAGAAACATGCTTTAAGGGAATGCCCCTTGGATGCAAAAGTTGTAAAAACATGCGCAATTTGCTCAGAAAGCCATGAGACCAAGGATTTTCCTTCAATTCCTGGGCTCAAAGCTGTCTTTCAAGAAGAACCAAATTCAACTGAGTCTCTCTGTTTTGTTTCAAGGAGAACTTGGCAGGGGCAACAAAATCAAGGGTTTAATAACCCCACAAACTTTCAACCCCCACCAAGTTGGAATCCTTGGCAACAACCTTGGTCCCAACCTCAAAATCCATTTCAATCATGGGTACACGGTATGCAAAATCCTTATGGGAGATTTGCTCAATTTTATCAATATCCTCCATCTTTTCAAAACCAACAAGTTCCACAATCTCCAAATCAGAATCCACAACTTTCATTACCATTTCCACAACAACAACTTTCTCAATAGAATCCAAATTCCCAACTCTTGCTTCCATTCCAACAAAAGACAAATTAATTACCTTCCCAGCCATTGCCAATCCAAATAATAAAAACCCTCAAAATGCTTACATGGTAGAAGGACAACAATTTCCTGCCTATATGATTGTTCCTCTCAATGATGTACAACTCAGATTTGGTAGAGTCTTAGACAAGCCTTCTATAGATACTCAAAAGTAAAGCATTTCTGAGGAAGAATCTCTTAAAGCCAATAAAGGTTCTGAAGCATCTCTTCAAAACCAAAGCACTCAAGAGGAAAAAGAAAAAGAATCAACCCCCACAACTCCTATAGTCAAGCAACCTGCATCTTTATCCACACCTCCTTTTCCTGAAAGATTACAAATTGATAAAGGAGTGGAAAAACAAATCTTGTTGCCTGACTATGGTTTTCTAGATGAATTAAAGAATGTCTGTATCAAGATTCCCTTGTTACAAGCCATTATAGAAATTCATATTCTAGCTAAAACAATAAAGGAGTTGAGTCTCAAAAGACCAAGAAGGAAACCAAGAGATACAAGAAGAATCCACCTGGTAGGAAAAATTGTAGATATCATGATGGGAAAAGTTACCATGAAGAAGTATGTAGATCCTGGTAGTCCAATTGTCAAAACACATATCAATGGGGTAGAAATTCCAAATACTTTGATTGATTTAGGGGCTGTTATCAACATTATGAGTAGACAGACTATGGAACAACTAAAACTTCCTAATCTTCTTTTTACACCTACTTTACTGCAAATTTCAGATCGATCAATTATTAAACCAAATGGTGTATTGGAAGACATTTTTGGTCTCCTTAGATTCTTGGGAGTATCCAATGGATTTCATGATTTTAACTCCCAAGAGTAATCTAGGAGGGCATCCACTCATCTTAGGAAGACCTTGGCTAGCCACAACTGATGCTTTTATCAGTTGTAGATCAGGGAATATGTATATTTCTGATGGTAATTCAATAAAGAAATTCAATCTGTATCCTCCAACAAAAATAATTACAGAAATAGGAGATAATGAATGGGTCGATGATGAGGACACTATACAACCTCTCTGTACCATTTCTGAAATCAGTGAAAATAGTCAAATCCTGAACACATTAGAAAACTTTGAAACCTCTTCAGAATATGACCACACACAATTTCAGTTAAATTTTGACATTGAGTATCTATCATCTAGACAAATGTCTCTTTACTCTATGGAAGAGTTTGGTAGTTCCACCACTGAGATTTTTCCAGGTAAAACATTGAATATCAGCAAAAACTTGGAAATATCACAACAGGAGGAGCTAACCAAAATCTTGAAAAAACATTCTACTGCATTTGCATGGGAGTATACTGACATGAAAGGTATTGACCCTACGACTTGTATTCATCACATCTACACTGAGGAAAACAGTAGACCAATCAGACAACCTCAGAGAAGGATGAATCCAAATCTTAGAGAAATAGTGAAAGAAGAGCTCCAAAAACTACTCAATGTAAACTTCATTTATCCAATTTCCACAGATAGCTATGTGTTTTCTTCCTTTGGTATAGTACCTAAAAAGAATGGTAAATGGAGGGTAGACATTGATTATAGGGAATTGGAAATAAAGCAACTTTAAAGGATCACTTTCCTTTACCCTTTATCGATCAGGTATTAGATACTCTAGCAGGCAAAAAGTACTTTTCATTTCTGGATGGTTTTAGTGGCTATAATCAGATTTAGGTGGCACCTGAAGATCAAGATAAGACCACATTCACCTGTCCATTGGGAACTTTTGCTTACTGAGTGCTTCCTTTTGGATTATGTAATGCACCCGCAACATTTCAAAGGGCAATACTAGGAATCTTTTCTGATCTAATCCACGATTGTGTAGAGGTCTATATGGATGATTTTACAGTTTATGGTGATTCATTTAAAGAGGCATTAGAGAATTTGGAAAAGGTCCTTATCAGATGTAAAGAAACAAATCTTTCATTGAGTCATGAAAAATGCTTTATCATGTTTACTGAAGGGATTGTTTTAGGACATCATATTTCAGGGGATGGAATTAAAATTGATAAATCAAAAGTTGAAGTCATCTCCAAGTTGCCTATTCCAACTTGTCAAAAAGATGTTAGAAGTTTTCTGGGATTTACTGGGTATTATAGAAGATTTATAGAAAAATTCACCAAAACAACATCTCCACTCTTCAAATTTCTTACAAAAGACTGTGAATTCAAATGGGATCCTGATTGTTAATCAGCATTTGAAACTTTGAAAACAAGAATATCTGAAGCACCCATTTTGAGAGGGCCAAATTGGAAACTTCCTTTCCATATTTCTACAGATGCTTCAGATACAACTCTAGGAGCTATGTTGGGTCAATAGGATTTAGTTCCTTATGACATTTACTATACTAGTAAAATTTTGACTCCCATTGAGTTGAATTATACTGTGACTAAAAAAGAGTTTCTAGCTGTTGTTCATGCAATCAATAAGTTTAGACATTATATAACAGGCTATGAAACTTTTGTCCATACTGATCATTCTGCAATTAGATATCTAATGAACAAACCTGTTACTAATGGCAGAGTTACAGGATGGCTCTTACTTTTACAAGAATTCAATATTACTGTGTTGGATAGACCAGGAAAACAAAAGATAGTAGCTGATTTCTTGTCTAGGATCCAAAATATTAAAGAAGATTCTCCTGTAGAGGATAAGTTTCAAGATGAATATTTGTTTGTAGTAACTACTAAGAATCCTTGGTATGCATATATTGCTAACTATTTGGTTGCAGGGAAATTGCCTCCACATCTATTTCCTGGTGAAAAAAGAAAAATTGTTCAGGAGAGTTCAAAATATTCATGGATTTCTAACGAATTGTTTAAAACAGGGCCAAGTTGTGTGATCAGAAGATGTGTTCGGCAAGATGAAATGCCTGACATCCTCAAGGCATGTCATGATGAGCCATGTGGTGGACACTTTGCTGACAAAAGGACGACCTATAAAATCATTTCTTTAGGATATTATTGGCCTTCCCTTTTCAAGGACACAAAATAATATGTCAAAAGGTGTGGCAGTTGCCAAAGAGTAGGGAAACTGACTCTTTCAAATGAAATTCCATTACAACCTCAGGTACTCATTGAACTCTTTGAAAAATGGGCTTTAGATTTCATTGGACCCATTAATCCACCATCTAAACAAAAAGAAGTATATACTGGTATGCACTGATTATGTCACTAAATGGGTAGAAGCCAAAGCATTACTTTCTGCTACTGAAAATTCAGTTGTTAACTTTCTTTATGAGGATATTTTTACTCGCTTTGGTGTCCCAAGAGAAATTGTGACAGATCAGGGAAGTCAATTTACATCCAACATGATGGAGAAGCTGATGAAAGAATACAAGATCAAGCACATGAAATCTACTCCTTACCATCCGCAAGCAAATGGCCAAGTGGAGTCTACAAACAAAGTCATTGAAAGTATCATCACCAGGACTGTTCATCTACATAGAAGATATTGGGCTGAAAAACTTCCTGAAGCCTTATGGGCCTACAGAACTACATGGAGGAATACAACAGGAAATTCTCTTTATAAACTTGTTTATGGGAAAGAAGTCCTGCTCCCCATTGAATTTCAAGTTAAAACTTTCAAGATGGCAGTTCAGTTGGGGATGGATCTATCAGAAGCTCAAAAACACAGAATGGAGCAGTTGAATGAACTAGATGAGATTAGACAAGAAGTAATTCTAAGAACTGATCTAGTTCAACATCAAATAGCTAAGTGGCATGATAGATATATCAAAGAGAAAAAGTTTCAAGAGGGAGATTGGGCACTACTATTTGATTCCAAGTTTAAAGACTTCAAAGGAAAATTTCAGACTCATTGGCTTGGGCCATATGAGATCGACAAAGTCTTTAACAATGAAGCGGTAAGAATCAAGATCATTGATGAATTTCAAACTTTTCTTATTGTGAATGGCCATAGATTAAAGATTTATCATAAGCCACTCTCAAAAGAAGAATTTGTCAAAATGTTTCAAGAAAATTCTGCAATAAGGTTGGTGAAGAAGAATTCTTCTTCCCCACCAACCTAGCCTTTGTTCCGTTCTGTTAAAAAAAAAAAAAAAAAAAAAAAAAAAA
>APFE031321381.1:18173-43064 GCA_000404065.3 Pinus taeda | reverse complement strand
AGAGTGAAAATCAGGGACACCTGACACTCTATATTTTCCAAAAAAAAATCTTTCTTTCTTTCTCATTTCCATCTCACTCCACTCACTTCATCTCACTTCATTTCATTTTCATTTTCACTCCACTCACTTCATTTCACTCCATATCATCCATTTCATTTCATCAATAAAAGTTTTTTTTCCCATGATCATTTCCATTCAGATAGTTATTGTCTAACTATCTCTATTTAGCTAAGTGGTTGCTGTGCCAAGTTTCCCCAGCCGGAATCAGTTTCCGCAGCCAGAAGCAGTTTCCACAGCCACCACTCTATTTTTCAAATTTACGGTCAAGATGTTAGTGAAATAAAATGAAAATGCAGGTATGAATAAGCATGAAGACATGTATATGGAGCATCTACAGACATCAACAAGGAGAAATTGAGTAAGGGCTAATGGACAACAAATACAAGGATTCTAAAGGTATGGGCAAAAATTTCTTTCAAATAGCAATTAAAGGCACAAATTTGCATAGTTATTGAACCATTAAAGCTCACTATGTGCAATGATTATTACGATAGATCCACTACATTCCACGACCTTAATCCATAAACCATACATTTACTCCCTAAATGGTCTCATGATTATTTTCGAGTTCAACTCATAGATGAACTGCACTCCCACACTCCACTTGTATTCATGAGACGTGACCTATGTAAATACAACTCCTCTCCACCGTACTTTGTGCAGTCATTTTATCCACGTGTAACGTCTCTCACACAACCGTTCAATTCAAAATTCTGATGCCATTTCACTTGTGTTAAAGCTACACCTTGATAGCATATGTCTCCATTTCATCTCAGCTGCTCATCCTCTGTTTCCGCTTACAGCTCCTGAACACCCAATTCCCGTATCCATTTTCCATTTTCGGCCATCGTTCTTTCACAAAATTTGCAAGAGAACCGTCTTACCTCTGATAAAACCCTCATACAATATGCAGTTGAATTCCAGAGATAATTCTAAACAAAGGAAAAGATGGGACGGCTACTGAGGGTAGAGCCGGAAGGGCTTCAGTTTTCAGAAGGGTATCCTCAGGCAAAAGAGTTGCTGAAGAAAGCTAAATGGCTCCGTTTCATTCAGAAATTCAAAGGCCATAATAAAGAAGTAACGAAAGCCTTTGCAAAGTCTTTCTATGACCAGGTGGTGGAGATTGGAGACCTGAAATTCACGGTCATTGAAGTCTCAATTGCAGCTACTACAGATTTGCCCCACAAAGGTGAGCGTTGGTTTAAAAACAAAAGTCTAGACGAGCAAGCATGGAGAGTTATATTGCATAACCTAGGTATGGACATTACTATATTTACAAAAGGGATTCCTATTCATGCATTGAAAGAAAAATGGGCAGGCTTACTATTAATCATTCAAAAGTTTATCACTTGTGAAGGCCGATTTGGGATGATGTACATGTATCACACTAGACTATTGATGAACTTTTTAGAGAAACAAACTCTTAATTTGCCCTATTTCTTACTGTTGAGTTTGAAAAAGATGAGCACTACAGTCCAAAAGAACATAGGAGATATAAAGCCTCATTTATATCATCATGGACTCGTGAGGATTCTAGTTGAAGACCAGTTGAAGAGAAACAAAGGTACTTGGGAGCGGTTTCTAGTGAGAAACTATTTTCAAGAGCAATCTGAAGCACCGGGAAGTAGTACACCAAAGGCACCGAGAAAGAGTAGGAGAAAAGGAAAAAGTGCCATAATCCAAGACTCTCCTATTGATAAAACTAAAGAAACTGTTCAAAAAGAAAAGGAGGAAAGAACTAAGGACAGAAAACAAAGAAACTTGAAGGGAAAGAGGAACTTACAAGATGTTTACCAATCACCATAACCATTTATAGAGGAAGACTATCAAGTGTTATCTGAGAGACTAGTGCATCTCCAAAAACAAGCTGCCATAACTAAGAAGGAAGAAAAAGGGAAACAAATTATGGAAGAGGAAAGCACTAGCCCACAGTACTTAAGAAGGAGTAGCAGACTCAAAGGAAAGTGGAGGAGAACACAAGTAAAAGGACCCCACTTCATTGACTTATGTGGGGAAACACCCGAGAAACCTCAAGCTGGGCGTAGTCCACCTCATCTTCTGCCAAATATTGAAACCAACTCCTCAGATGTTGATGTAAGCCCTTCTCAGCTAGAACTAGAAGACAATCCTCCTCCTCAACAAGACTTTGAAGCCAGCTCGAGGAAAACACCTGAAATCGATCCAAAATAGCAAGAGGTATATGACTACCTCGAATCTTTAGAAAAGACAGTTGTAGGCCCGAGCACACCATCCATTCTGCCTCACATAACACAAGATGCACAAGTTCAAGATTTGAAACAAGAAGTGTTTGAATTGGAGGTTTTAAACAGGCACATTAAACAAGAAAAAGAGGCATTAAAAGAGCAAAGAAAAGTGGACAAAATTATTCATGATAATACCATGTTACATATGGGTTTGTGGCAGAAGAGGAACAAGAAACTAAAGAACAAGTGCAGAAAGTTGAGCAGGGAATTAATCAATCTCAAGTTCAGATGTTTGATAAGGAAACCCAGGATGGTGGTAGCACCAAGAAAGAAGAGGAGAGTACTGGATGTATTAGCAAAGGCTTCAAGATACATAGACTAAAGAGAGATGACTAAATTTTGGTTGCATGAGGACATGCAACACCTTCAAAGTGGGGGTATGTTGAGTACCAAACTTACATCTTCCCTACATCCATTTTTAGCCTTTTTCTCCAGTTACTTGAACCTCTAAGCTATCAAATCATTGCATATTAGTTTAAAATGAGCATATAAATGAATTCCTAACTATGTTTTGTGACTGCTGTTTGATTTAGATTTTTGTTCAACCAGCTGCGGAATCTGTCACTTTCCACAGCAAGAATCAGTTTCCACAACCTTTTTGTTAAACTCTATGCTATAGGTGTCTATTGAAGAACTCAGCCACATGGGCAAGCTACAAAGGATGTGGACATGGAACGTGTCCCCTTGGTTCAGCCAAATCATCCACAGAAGCCCACGGTCAAAGTCGGTCAAATGGTGGTCAACACAAGGAGTTTAGCGGTGGCACGAGTCTGTTTTCATCACAAGGAGGATTGTGTGGCAAGGTCCTGAGTCTTAGGAGGTTTGCTAACACCTAGGGACTACTCATGAACTGAATCCAACAAACCACCTCCTTGGATTTACTTCCCACGGCTACCATGCTACTAAATTTCTGATTATGGTCTTTTACGTGTCTGGCTACCAGCGCAGACCTTGTTAATTAGTTATGTATTTCCTGCTATAAATAACGCATCTTCGTATGTGTATAGGCTAGTAGTTGCTGTTGTGTAATCTTGAATGTTGTACAAGCCATTGAGCTGAGACTTAGTTTCTATTTTGTGACTGCATTGCAATATATGAGAAGACACTGATTTTGCATTCAAATTCGTGATTGGTTCTGATTGACCGAGGTTGCAGAGGGCCCCTGTACACCAAGGTCCTGTAGTTGATGTATAGCTTTATGTTTTTCTTCATTTTACGCTCTTGATACCATAGGTATTCACTGTATATATTAACTTGCTCATGGTATTTATGTTATTTGCTGTCCATAGCTTCTTTTATGCTTTTAATTGATTGTCAATTGATCAGTGTTTGCATTTCAGGTTGTAATAGGAATCCTGGGTAGTGCATATAGTTTTTGATGACTAATGGTATGATGGAATTATCTTGTCCTACTGCTGATTGGTTTTATTGGTTCTAATTCCATCATTGTTTGTTTCTTTAGCTTTGCTTTGTTCATTTACTTTTCTGCAAGGTAGATATTAGACTATTCATATCATTCTTCAGTTACCTCCTATAGCCATAGCAAGTCGAATGGTGGGGGATTGAGTATGAATGCATAGTTTGATACTAGTTTATTTACTTTTGCAAGTTAGTTATTAGATTACTCATAACATTCCCGGTTACCTCCTATAGCCAGAGCGAGTCGAATGGTGAGGGATTGTAGGATGAATGTGTAGTTTAATCTTAGTTTTATTTTATGCAATTTGGATATCAGATTACTCAATTTGTGTATGATTACCTCCTATAGCCAGAGCGAGTCGAATGGTGAGGGGTCAAAAATGAATTGATGTGATATGATTTAGTTTACTTTGCTTACAGTTTTTAAATTGCTTTGAGTTCAATCTTTTCTTTTCTTTATACAACAATAATGATATTGGGTTCCATAGTCACTAGTTCACTATTTTATTAATTAGAATCTAGGCACATATTGATTTCATCATTGTAAGTTTGAACACCTTTGGAACACTTTGAAGTTTGGAAATTATTTTAAAGGCCATCATTACCTTGAATACTTTTGTCCATACTTGATTACTAGAATCACCATCTCACATTAGGGAATCAACAAGAAGATAAATCCAAAAACAAATCAAAAACTAAAAACGACAAAGAAATAAGAAAATGGTTATCTTGCATAGATAGTGCACTTCACTTCAATAGTTTACGACTCCTGGATTGACAATTTATATAGCAATTTAGAACACACTAAATTGACCAAACACCATCCTAGACGAGGGGGCTTCTGTGAGTATCCTTTCCTCAAATGCTTGGAAAGCGCTTGGTTCACCATCGCTTCTACCTTGGATGCAAAATCTAATAGGCTTCGACAAAGGAACCAGTCGACCGTTAGGAATCCTTCCAAGTTTGCCTATAACTTTGAGAGGGAAAACTGTGTATCTGAACGTAATGGTAGTCCAAGGACCTTTAGATTATAATATGCTCCTTGGTCGCGACTATATTTATAGCATGGGAGCCATTGTCTCCTCACTCTTTCGAGTAATGTGTTTTCCGCATGAAGGCCGAGTGGTCCAGATCATAGACCAACTTTCATTCCCTGGCTCACACAGAGCTAATAGTCAAATGCCATCCCTAACTGGTCTTTTCACGCAAGGAATGTCTCATCAATCTTTAGTTCTTCCACCTGAAGAATGCGAGTAATTCGGTGGCCATGACTGAAACCTAGGGGGCATGCGCCCTGGTCTACCTCGGCAGGAAAACTTTAGGTATAGGGTAGGTTTCCGCGTAGGAATATGACTAGTTTGAAATGTCCATCCGTTTAGGAAAAAATGGGGTTGGAATGGAATAATATACCTCCGTTAAAAGGTAGGCCTTTCCTGATAGAACAAATGTTTTGTTTGCAAATTGAAGGGTAACCTGGAAACTCTACTTCGCTATACCTGGGGGCATGCAAACCCTTTTTGCACGCAAGTGAAAAGCGGACAGCGTAAAGCTAACTCTATAATTCCGCTAACTTCAACTGCTTAAGTTAGGTGAGTGGTCAAATCGACCATTCGCCTTCGCAGGGGCCAAATGGTGCCGGAAAAGTAAAGGAAAAATTTTCCTACCTAACCTTAGTAGTTAACTAATCCCTAGAAAAGTAGTTGGTCGTTCCTAGCTTGCATGCGAGAGGGAGTGGAGAAAAGTTTTGAATGGTGCAAGCTCCTTAAAAGTTGAACCTATCAATGAGACATCCTTAGTATATGACTGGAACGAGCAGTTTTTATGTGAACTTTAAGCTCGTTAAAAATTAAACCTAAGCAATGAGCAAATGTTCCCTCAAAGTTTAAGCTCATTAAAAAATGAACCAACCTCCGGTAAATAACCATTCCGAATGCATTATCATCAGCTTCTGAGCCCTGGTCGTGTTCTTACCATCACCTCCACTCTGTTTTAGCCAATCATATGCCTCCATTTGATTGTTTACCCTTTTGAGGAACAACTGGGAAGAGTGATTTGGTTAGCCATCCTTGTGACATTGCCGTGATTGGAAAATTCCAAACCTTACCTGGAATTAGCAGCTACCCAAAAATATCACTCGTTCCTCAAAGATGAGTCTCCTTTAAGCTCTTTTCATCTGACTCGTAAAATGTGAAAAGATTGCCGAGCAGTTGGCCTCTCCAGTTCGTTAAAGCTACCAGGAGTGCTATCTCTCCTCTAGATTTTAATATTTTTGGACCCGAGGGGTTATTACACAAAAAGATTGAGTGCTTGTCTTGTTCAGCTCGTTAAAACTATCGAAAATTCATCCCTTTCATATTATTTTATACTTTTTCGGACTTAAGGGATTATATGATGAAAAAGGATTACTAGAGTTTCCTTTCCGTCCCTTTTCAGACTCTCTAAAATTGAAAAAGGACCAAGTTATCTTTGTTGTTAAACTCGTTAAAACCAATAGTGACAAACTTGTCCATAGAGACGAGAACAAGTTTCACTATCTCTAGGCTCATTAAAACATAGCGACGGGTTTTCCCAAAGGGCAAATTATAGAATAAGCATATGCTATCCTCCTCAGTCTTGATAAAAATAAAGAGGTACTGGTTAGCAATGACTGGGGAAAATTGGGAAGAAAACTTGAAGAAACTTTATTGGTAGCGATTCGCTCTTGAAAATGACACTTTCACTCCATCACCATGATTGAGTCGGGTTGGGTTATTCCGTTCACCGTTCATATTACCATTGGTCCACCATACCATCCATCTTTAGGGTTAAGGCTACCAATCCATTTCAGTGTCGCCGATATTTTCAAGAGAAGTTGATCAAAGAATTCACCAACCCATTTTGTGTCTCATCCGCTGCAATACCTTCACACTTCACTCTTTCATAACCGCCACCCTGAACCCTGTATCATCAGATCGTTTTCACCTCCACAAAATCATTTGCTCCGTTCATGTCATAGATGTTGGATTCATTAAGGCCCTCCTACGACGTGTTACTTCTTGTTGACGACAACTCATTATCCAAGAAGTCAACCTAGCAACAACCCTTTCAGTACTTTGAAGCTTGCATGCCTCAATGGCAAGTTTCTCACTTCTAGCAACAGGTTTACATCAATGGCCTTCGATCAAAAGATTTTGTGTGGTGTTCAATGCCATGTCCCTTTTTTCACACCACACAAATTGTACTGTAGTACCTTGAGGGTCATCATCATTATCAGTGATTCCTCTCGTGCTTGTTAATAGCTTACACCATTGCCTGGTAATCAAGCGATGTCTTTCCATGTTCGACTCCAGAACATTTTTCACGTGGATCGACTTGTACTTCGGGCGAAGATTGGATGAGTTCGAAGACCCCAGATCCAGTTTCACCCATCTGGGCTGTGATATATTCAGGAAAATAAAGACATCAAATGTACATCATTGCTGTACAGGTGATCATCCAAATCAAAGGATGATGGCTCTACCAGAATCATCAGTCTTCCACACAGATGGTTGTCTGTCCTATGTACATGAAAATGAATTTATAAAGCTGAGCATGGGAATGCTCGCCTCAGCTAGATCATGAAAATGTTATGAAGATAATGTATTGTATTGTATCTTATTACAGGTCGCCTTCTAGTTCGAAAGAACCTCGGATCCTCATGATAAAGCATTTCACCCGACATCAAAATATTTTTGACCTCATGCTTTGGGGGGCAACTGTTACAGAAATATTTGGGCACTGTAACCCGAATCACATATGTCCATAAACCAAGGGTTTCTGAGTCCCTAAAAGTGTTGTTTCATGCCCTAAAGGAACAAGGTCAGCTGATTACATCATCTCCTAGAAGTTCTCCACAGAAAACCACTCAAAACTGGTCAAAACTTGACCATACAGATTGCCAAGTGCTAAGGGTGAAATGCATCTCACATGCTCAGTGGAAAAAGTGTGATGCATACTAGAAAGCCCTTCTGTAGGATTTGATGGGCGATAGTAGACAAATGGCAGAGACAGTTTGCAAGGTGGATGATCATGGAATCTTCCAGAAACTTCTTTTGTGACACTTGCCTCTCTGAATTCATCCAGGGATGAGTAAGAGATCATCAATCTCCAAATGGAATCAAGGACTATTAGAGAGAAGACACTAATCAAAATCCCAAAAGATGACTCACCTCCCTGCAATCATCTATTTATGGATCCCTCATCTCAGAGATCCAGGGGTTGGAATATTATATCTTGTAAGGAAGTGCTGTTGGTTTCCTAGTGGAATATCATAGTGTTGGGTGATCTAAGCTTTTCATGAGGTGAAGAAGGGATTTCATGCTGGGAGGATGATGCTGGGTCAGATCAATGGGTTGTAATCCTCTCTTCTAATCTCTATATCAATAAAGCTATTCAAGTTTTCCTCCACATCCTTGTATGTTTTCTAATATATGCATGTATGTGGTCAATATATATCTGGTCCTCTATTGTTTATGACTGTAGATCTCTGCACTTTGAAGGTATTATGATTCTTTGACTTTATAGGTACTCTTTGAAGCGGAGTGGTCAAGGGAGGAGAGACAAAGATATGTCAAAGGGGAGAAGGAACAATTAGAGAACCAAGCGAAATATCGAGGTTGGTATTCTTTGCTCTTCTCCTATCTACTTCTCGTAAAGGAAAATGAAAGTAACTTTAATTTGTTTGTTTCTAAGATAGCTGCCTGTCTTAGTGGGACTAGAAGCTCTACATAGACACTAGATTTCTCAATAACACTACTAGAAGGCAATCGAGATAGTGAAAGTGAAAGGAAAAGTTACCATTAAGTTGGGAGCTGTACCTCCCTGATTTTGAGGGAAGTCGTTGAGACTTCAGATGTATAAATAGAGAGGCTTAGGACCTCAGTTTTTTTAGTTAACCAATAGTCAGTTAGTTAGTTAGCAAGTATTCAGACCTTTTGACCTGTAACAGTTTGATATAATACAACGTTCTTTGATAATGAAGATGAGTTTTGATTTGAGGTAGCACTGAGTTAACTCAGAGGGTTGAAGCGCTTGGGTTAGGGCCCGACCCTAGCGGCCAAAACTCCTCTTTCTTGTATTGTATTCTAGCATAAAATCCTGCTTTCTATTCATTAACTTAAGCAATTCATTTCCATTACAGTAGTAGCATATATGCATGGTTTGATTGTTCAATTGGTTAAATAGATGCATTTTCATTACAATGGTTCAACACAGATTTCTGGTTTCCTGCTCATTGACTTAAGTAGTTTCCTGTTTCCTATTCATTTGCTTGAATAGTTGTAGTCCATTACAACAAGGTAGAACAGAGTAGTTGTGTTTCAGTTTGTTCCATTTATGCTTTCATTTAATTAGTAGGTTGGAAAATAAAAGATCCATCAGGATGCTCACCAGTGTCTCGGCCTCACCTCCTCCCTCTGGGACCATGATGTGAGGAAGAAACCCTGCAACAACCCCAAAAACACAGGGTTTTGGTTTTCATAGGGTTTGTCGTTTAATGCAATCACCTGGTTCATCATATCGTTGGTTGGTTCGTTTCATGATCATTCACTCATTTCCTGGTCATTTGTCCCTTCAACCTCTGCCTAAGACCTCATTTATACTGTCATTCTCCTTTGGCCCGAAACACCCGTGCAGGAGCTGTAATTCATGTTTAAACGATTTTACTAGTAAAATGACTTTCGTAAGCCAAATGATCCAATCATTGCTCAAATCCACTTTTCGCGTTTGATGTTTTTTCCCTTTAAATCCCCATCATCGATTTGCCTTGTCAGACCCGACGTCTGTCGTGCACATGCTCACAAACCTACTCGGTCACATACCCATCGTATATCTGCCTTGCTATATCTGACGACCATCACATGATCTCACGTGGATTTCCGTCCGAAGGTTATCAGGCTGAGGGCATATGATATGGGAAGTTTCCTCGTGCTACGTGTCAGACAAGGAGGCTAATCACGCAAAATTATACAAAACCATTTACAGCTTTGAGGGCATGTGAGATACAACTTATCGTCCTCCAAACCTGCTTGTCATTAAAGCACGTTTATTTTCGTGCTCCAATCTCCACCATTGATCTGCCCTGCCAGATCTGATGGCTATCGCATCACTTGATTGATTTATCGCCTTGAACTCTCCACCGTCGATTTGTCTCTTGATCCGACGACTTTCACTTCACTCGATCACCAACTGGCTTGGCTAATCTCCACCATTCATCTGCCGATTGCCTCCGCGATATAATCCCAACTATCCATCCTGTTAGTCCACCATGTCTGCCCATTTGCCTAAGTACCCTCTTACTGTCCAATCTCAATCGTTCATTTACCCTTCACCCGCATAATCCAACGATCCTCATGCGTTCTTACTCATCACGTCCTCTTTTTACCATTTTGACCTCTGACTGCTTCTTTCGCTTATACACAGACTTAGCCTAGTTCCATTTTTGACCCCCTTAGTCTAGTTTTGCTGCTTTACTCCTACAACTTAGATAGTTAGCATTATATTAGTGTTGCTAGCAATTCTGCTTAGTCTAGCTATTTTTGTGATTAATTAGGATATGGTGATTTAGGTTTGCATGTTGTTTTCTTCATTTCTGCAGTAGATTAGCTCTCCCCTAGACTAAGTTTGCTCTCCTTCCATCAAAATCAAGCATCTTCTGACCCTATAGTAGTTTGGCTTGGAACCCCTGGGGTCTCTTGCTAGATGGGCAGTGACAACAAGAAGTACCGTCACTTTTACTTGTGTATATAGCACAATCACCTCCAAGTTTGTACGAGCCTTGGGTTGATAAGTAAAGTTGGTAGCCCTGGGAGTTGGAGCATTCTTGCTGCAATACCTAGGTTCATCACTAACATGCATGAGTTTCTCATGAGGGAATATTTAGTTAGCTGGAGTAGCACTGAGGGTGCACCAGTGCACCAACTCACTACTAGACCTCTACTAGTTCCACAAATAGTTAGAGCTAGTTTAACTGAGCATAACTCTGTCAAACTGAGTTATCTAATTACAACTCAAATAAACTCATCTTGGACCCCTAAAATTTAGGGAGGAGATATACATGACTATAGAAAGACTTTCAACTCGAAATTCCTAAGCTATTTAAATTTAATTAAACTTAATTAACTATTTACAAGTTACTATGAGAATATAATTTGATTTTAATTCATAGTTTAATTCAAGGAAAAATTAAACTGGACTTTCTTATTGCCATTTCTCAACACTCCCTCTCAACAAGAAATGGATTATCAGCAACCCTGATCTCGTCTCTGTGAAAGCCGAAATTACATCTTGACAATGCCTTTGTTAAAATTCCAACATCTTGCTCCTCCATGGGAATGTACTCCAACAACATAATCCAACTCAATACACAATCTCGAAGATGGTGATATCGAATATCAATATGCTTTGACCAATCATGAAAAAATGGATTTTCAGAGAGGTTGATACAGCTCTGATTATCACAGTAAATCACAGTTGGATCCATCTTCTGACCAAACAAACCAACCATAATCTTCCTCATCTAGATGGCCTCACATGCCGCCTAAATTGCAGCCATGTACTTTGCCTCTGTCGGACTGAGTACAACTGATCTCTATTTCCTCCTATACCAAGAAACTGTTGCTGACCCAATACTGAAGATCCATCCTGATGTGCTTTTCTTGTTAGATGGACTATGTGCCCAATCTGCATTAGTGAAGTCTTGAACCTTAAATCCCTCTATCTGTCTATACCACAATCCATAATGAGTAGTTCCCTTGAGGTATATCAACACATGCTTTGTCACCGTCCAATACAACATGGTAGGCCTAACCATCACTTGACTAAGCTGGTTAAATGCATAGCACATATTCAATCGTGTGTTTACCAAATACATGAGTGAACGCACAAGCTTCCTGTAAATAATAGCTACCACTACTTCCCCTGACGTAGCATCCTCTTTTCTCCAGTTACCTGCCAAAGGAATCTCCATGGGTTTGTTGCTCGCTATGCAAAACCTCCTGAGTGTCTCGTTGGTATACTTACCCTTAGACACAAACAGTTCCCCATCACCTGCCATACTTCCATGCCCAGAAAGTAATGCATGAGCCCCATTTCCTTTGTCTCAAACTCTCTTGAAAGATCCTCCTTGCAAGACTTAATCAACTTATCACCGCTTGTCAAAATCAAATCGTCGACATATAACACAATGATCAACAATTTACTTTCCACCACTATGTGGTACAGGTTCACATCTGCTTCACTCTTGGTGAAGCCCAACCTAGTGAAGTAGATATCGATCCTAGTGTACCAAGCATAGGGTGCTTTCTTCAGCCCATACAACGCCCTCTTGAGCCGGCACACATGAGACTCATGGTCAAAGGTCTCAAAACCTTCAGGATTTCTATGTACACCTCTTCCTCAATCTTGCCATTACGGAAGGTTGTATTTACATCCATCTGATTTATCTTCCAACCCATCTGTGCTGATAGTGCAAATATGGATATGATCAACGAGTACCTTGCAACAAGAGCAAAGGTCATCATAGTCAATCTCCTCTACCTGTGAAAATCCACAGGCCACAAACTTGGCCTTATGCTTCTCCACACTACGATTTGCAGCTTGCTTTACCTTGTAAAGCCATAAGGAGCTGACCATTGACTTGTCCTCTAGTCTTGGGACCACATCCCAAACACTATCACGAACTATGGAGTCATACTCCTCCGTTATGGTATCAACCCAAATCGGTTGCTGCACTGCCTCCTCAAAGGAAGATGGCTTTGTTTCAACGCATCTACTCATAAGAGCCATGTATCCAATGTACCTCTTAGGTGACCTCATTTACCTACACTAATATGTGGGTGTGTTGATGCCTCAAAAATCGCTGCATCAACATTGGGGAAAACCACCCGATCCAGACCTTAAAAGCAGCTCCTTTTATGTTTGGTGTGGTGGCTCTGACTGAATATAATGGGACCAGTTTCCCAATGATTTAGAAGTGGGATGGATAAGTGATCAATTTTCTAATATCTAATGGGAATGATGGATAATCTATAAAATGAAACAATATAAAAGTAACTAATCTATCTCGAGAAGTCTTTTTTTTAGTGCAGTTTTTGATGGTTCTTATTGACAAGTAGGCATATATATGACTTTACTCATAAACAAAAATATTCATTCATATGATAATTACTTTGTTTAAGTAGTTGAACAAAGTAATAATTAAAACGTTATCACACTAATCTTTATATACTACTGACATACATATGTATGAAAAATAACAACTCTTAAACATTCAATAGTGATAAGTCAAAGAATCGCTGTAAAAACATATACATATATCAATAATAGCAATAAATAAATGCTGATTCACATAAAAGCATGAAGCAAAAACATAGATAGTAGTACCATATGCATTTGAGTCTCCTCCTATATGAATCACATTCAGATCCCGCCTTTTAACTTGGAAATACTTTTACAGGAAGCAATAGTGCATATCATATAAAAGCATCCTTCATCAAAACTTAGAATTCAGGTCCAATTTTTATAAAAGTAAATATATCGGAAGTATAGTAGTGCAACTTCCGATCCAAATCTTAATACAAAAATTTGAGGACCTTTCTAAAAACATGAAAGGGTCTATAAATACTACTTAAACTAACAAACTATGAAATAAATATGCTATGCGCTGGTATCACCAAATCAAAAAAATGTAAAAATCTTCTTGAAATAGGCATGCTGCAGTCGGTTAGGATGGTTCACTATATTGGCTGATCATCTTGTGATTGGAGCTGACAAATGGCGAGCATCAACTGAAGTTCTAGTGGATGACTCATGTGTGAGTGTAACTGAGCAGTGTATGTGGCATTAGTAAGTTCAAGAATCATATGGTTGATAGCATCGGTAAGGAATTTCATTGTTGTCTGCTGACTATATGGTTTGACAAGGAAAAACCAAAAGGTTTCCCATGTTAAAGTTTGAATACCTGCGATCAATCTTTCCCTTTGCTCTAGCTCCTGTTTCCACGTCTGTTCTAATGCTTTTACTGATGGAAGTTTCCCTGGAGAACACTCTATTATTAGATTTGATAAATAAAGACTATTATTGATCAATTCAATCACGTTGCCTATTGCCGATCTGCATCTTGATGTCGTTTTTTCTGCCTTCATTAGCTGAGATTGCCATTCAGTAAATAGAATTTCTTTATGTGATTCCAGAATTTGTGGTAGATTGGCAGCTTTTCTCTCTTTAGTTTCTTGCCAAAAGAGAAAATTTGTTAATCTTTCATCTACTTTATCCAAGTTCAGTCTCGCATCAATTGATTTGTCCACCATGGATGATGAAATTTCACACAGAGGAAGAACGAGTTAGATATTATGACATAATAGGTTCAACTAACTAGACAATGCCCTGGTAATTTGTAGGGCCTTCGATCTGAATTCTCACACTTGGGGATACTCGAATCTTTCTATCTGGAGTGATAGTTGAGAGATATGTTCTTCCTTCAATTTAGTCAGTTGTTCATTTAATGATTTCAACTTACTCAATGCTTGGGATAGTTCCTGTTGCTTATGAATTGCATGCTCATCAATCCTTTGCTTTTCTTTGAGCTATTGCTCATTCAATTGGTCATTTGAATGCCTCTGGATTGCTAACTGTTGTTCCAACTGTTCTATCTTTTGTTGTTTCTCTTGTGCCTGTGCTTCCAACAAAATGATTGCTTGGTCTTTTTCTTTTAACAAATTATTGACCTCCGATGCTTTATCCATTATGGCCGCTATGTATGCTCGAACGTACTGAGAAAGTTTGGTGAGATCTTTAGAAGGATTAAATTCTTCTCTCCATACCACATTTGTTATCTCCATTTGTGAAGTCAAAAGAGGAGATTGATCAATTTTCCTCTTTTTCCTGTCTTTTAATTACAGCCCTATGCTTAGGGCTGTAGAAGACATCTAATGGTGGTATCTCTTCTACATGTAAAACAATTTCATCGAAGGGATTTTCAGGGATTATTTCTACATCCTTATGAGTCATGGGTGGGATGCTTTTTCCTTCAATTAGAACTGTATTGATTACTGATTTCTGACCAGTTGTCACCTCAGGTGTGCTGAATCCTTGAAGGCTCTCAATATTACTAATGATGGAATCAAATTGCTGCCATTCCTTGATCGGTTGAGGATCAACATAAATGCTTGAATCGAGGAGTCCACTACTTGTTTCTTGTCCCTGTGCCTGCTCTGGAAAATTTTCCTTTTCGAGAACCTTCTCCACTGCAGGAGTATTATCAACAATTTTTTGTTCATTTTGACTCTATGGATAAACTGTTGGGGCTATAGCTAATAGGTCCAAAGGTAGAGTTTGCGACATTTGGGCTCTGAGCCTATTGAATTTTTCTAACCCTTCATCTCCATATTTGACCCTGCCAATCCTTTAACCCGATAAAATATTTCGGCTAAAGAAAATAAATCATCAAAGTCGTCTGCTTCATGATCAAATTTGGTAAGTTTATCTTGAGAGATAACGTTATGGCCAACCTTTCTTGGGTCATATTGCTTATTCGGAATGGTGTCAAGATTCAATATCTTAATCTTCTCTGCCTTTTTCTCTGCATGCTTATAATCATGTAAGGTAAAAATGCCACACCGTAAGGGGAAGTAGGCCATGTATGTTTCTTGGAATCCTTTACAGTTCTTGACGTTCCTTCAACTGTTATCTAATATGCCAACTCTCGGGCTAACAGTTTATTAGGAACATATAGAGGAAGAACATGGGGTTTGTTAAAACTGCCAAAAAGCCTCACATAAGTGAATTTCTCTTCTCTGAATCAACGACCCAATGCTGTTAGGTCAATTGCTGCTTCCTGAGATATCCTAGGGGCAGGCTTATTGAAGATAGAATAATATACAGGTAGGAAAAAACCATTGCAAATTCTGTACAGCTGATTCTTATAGTGGGCCTTCCACAACTATTTGTGATAGATATGAATAGGATTAGGGTCTTGGAAAGTCCACTTCCATCCAAGTACAGGATATTCAGAATTAAAAAAAATAATATCAAAAATATATGCACTGTAGTAGAAAGGAGGAATGATCCGGGAAGTTGTATACACTCTCCTTCTGTATTCTAATATCTCAATGGCTAGTATATCAGATAGAATATTTTCCCAATCCATAACATAACCATTAATCACATCTTCCATTAATGGGACCATATCTATAGTAAATCTTATAGAATAATTTTGTCCCCACAGTCTACACATCATAGCGCCAACATAGCAATAAGGAGAAGCTAATGAGTCAACATAATACTTTCCCGATGACTCGTGCTTATGTTTCTCCAGGAAATGCCTCTGATTCCAAGTCATTTTGTTTTGCAAATGCTTCCAGGAATGCCTTGTTATATCACTTCTCGGGCGAAGGTAGATGGTACATTTTCCTGAGATATTTAGGTTTAAATGACCCGAACATCATTCCATCAACTGTGGAAAATGTTCTATTTGAAGTTGGGATTTTCTCAATGACCCATCTAACCACATCAGTATATGGCAAAATTTTGGCCCGCGCTGCTATCCTGTGAAGGTATGAACAGGCTAATTCTTTGAGAGTTCCTTCTGACTTGTCAGTGGAATCGGCTGTGGCTTCCTCTTCCAATTTTTCGGGCTCCTCTGCTTCTATCAAATTGTAAATGCTTTCCTAGCTCGTATTTCCCAGACCAAGACATGTTGTATCTGATATTAGTCCTTTCTTGCTCGGTCCTGGTTCTTTAGCTACAGGAGTTGCCTTGGCCTTCTTATATTTCTTCCCCATTTTTTCAGGGTTCATGAGTTCAAAGAAACTCTGCACAGACAATTACAAATCGTAACATAGGGATATTGCCACTGAAATCCAATATGAAAATGAACAGAATTAAGGTGATTGACATATGATAAGTTGGATGTAGTTAAGAACCACCATGAGTGAAATCTTTGAAGGACTTACTCTTAACCGTGAAATTTAATAGCCATTTGAGCCGCCAATCATGATGAATCAATATCATAAATACCCGTCTCATCGATCATATATTGAATGATTACCTCAAGCGTGTCTCTAGATTTCCCCAATCGGTGATCGATGATAAATTGCGAATCGCAATCAGGAGTTTCAAAGGGAGAGACTTCATCACTTGCAATGAATATCTTCGATTGCCGATAAAGTGATATTATAATAAAACAGAGTATTATGCATGCAAACCAGTTAGTGTATGTTTTCCTCTTGAGGTGTGCGCCTTATTGATTGATCATAATTGGGGGTTTGGACTTACGCTTTAACCTTTGTCATATGATATCTCCGATTGCTGATTGCGATTACCTTTATCAGATCGGAGGATTTGATGAGGCCCTATTTATGTGTGTCCCTTTGTCATCGCGATACGCGATCTCCGATCGCTTTATCACAATGTAGAATTATTTATAATGTTTTTCAAAGGAACACTTTATACTTTTCAAAAGGCTTTACAAAATGAATTATTTACGTCGGGCCTTTTGATAAAGATTTTTCTTATAATGAGGTCAATACCAGTTTTATTTATTAACTCACAAATCTTACTAATTTTATTTAAAAAGGGACCCATTTCTTATTAAAAATTTTGTGTAAAAGTTTTTTAGAAATGCGGGGTTGTTGTACAGCACAACAATTGGCGATTCACTGGAAGAAACAATTATCTCTGAGAAAGTAATGTAATATTTTAACCTTCTTAATCTGAAAACCTTAGTGGATAGAGAAAATCTAATATAACTAAGTAATCATAAAATCTGAATATAATGAAAACTACTTTTTCTATCTCTTTCTTATCTCAAAATTACATACATTCTAAGTTTAAGTAATTTTTTTTTTTGGTTGATAATAATAAAACAAGAGACTTCTCCAACTTAGCTTTCATAATGACTCCTTTGTCATAGGTAGAGCCGCTGTTGTCAGCAAACATTTGTAGTCTCGATAGGGTTACCTTTTAACCATTTGATCATTCATTGTCCCATCCATTTCAGAGTATAATTTAAAAGAATGAATCCAAAAGATATGTTTCCACACATTTTGTATTACATTTATCTTTTTTTTCTTATTTCTTTATTTTGTAAGATAAAAAGCCATTGTCCTGGTTTGGTGGCTAGCTATTGACAATGCCATTCACTAGTTGTAATTTAACTGAACAAGCTGGCTCGTGATGAGGCCCCTTGTCTTATGATTATAAGCCATTACCTTGTTTTGGTATGCAGTGTTGGTAATGTTAGTTGAACTAGTCCCCGATGATCATGGTAAGTAGGCTCATGATGAGACCTCTTATCTCTTATATCAAATATATTTTAGAATTACACTCTGAAAAATCATAACTCTGATGGATAGGGTGAATAATTTTCTCCCTAAGAGAAAATGGATGACAATTTTATGAGTTGTAGATGCTAAGATTGGATTAGTTTTTGCTTTCTATTGATAAATTTTTTTAGGCTTTTAAAACTTAGAATGATTTACAATATTTTCAAGTTTTAAGAAGATTTCACAAAAATAAATAGGGTTTTCAGAGTTTAATTATACTTAATTTCTTAGAACTTTCTTCTTTTCCTTCAAGGTTTTCATCTATCAAAAGTAAATATTAACACTATTTTTCTTTTAAACAACCTTTTCAAAATAGTAAAAACCAATAGAGGGCTATTTACAACTTTATTTTCCAAGAAAGAAATAAAACTAATTATTCACACAAATATAGCTGAAAATTGAATATTTACAGAGTGAGAAGGGGTTACCTCCTCAAGTGAAGAATTTTTTCAAAATAAGCCCATTGACAAGAAGAGAATATCTATTTCCTGATAGATCTTGCAATATGAATGTTGATGGGCTTATCTTCTCGCTGATTTGAAATGGTCCGAGCCACATTTTCTGAAATTTAGTATGTTTTCCTTTATCCTCATGGGCTTTGTCCCATTTCAAAACAAGATCACCAACTTGTAAAAGTTTTGGGCCAGAGGAAGTTGTATCAAAATAAGACTTAATAATTTGTTGATGCTTCACATGTGAAGTTCGATATTTCTCCCTTTCTTCTTCTAATTTCAGGATTTGATTATGTCTCAATTGAATAGAAGATGAGGGATTTTCTTCAATAAATTACACTAAGGCTAATGATGGAAGTACTACGTTTGTTGGTATGACAACCTCATTTCCATACACTAGATTAAATGGAGAAGTACCTATCGAGGCCTTCTGTGTTATATGGTCTATCTATAATGCAAATATCAAAGACTTATGCCCATTCTTATGATTCTGATTAATAGTTCTATTAATGATTTTGATAAGATTTTTATTGGTGGATTCTACTAAACCATTACCCTGAGGGTAGTAGTCTGTAGAATATTTAAATTTGAATCCCCTTTTGATAGAAAATTCAAGTATGAAATTACCAGAGAAATAATATGCACTATAAAAAATAGGAGCGTTTGGGACATCAAACCTGGTAATCATGAACTGGTCTATGAATTCAATGATTGCCTCAAAGTTTAATGTCTTCAAAGGAATTGCTTCTACCCACTTAGTAATGTAATCTGTAGCTGTAAGGATATAACTGTGCTGTTTGGATGAATTTAGAATAATTTCTCCAACGATATCCAATCCCCATTGTTCAAAGGGTTGCTCAATGTTGACTGGTTGCAAAGGAAAAGCTGGCTTCCTTTGTCGTCCACTAGTAGTTTGACATGTTTTGCATTTCCTTACATATTCATGAGTATCTTTGAATAAGGTGGGCCAATAATACCCAACATGAATAATTTTGTGAGCTATTGTATAAGCTCCAAAATGTTCTCCTACTGGACCGTCATGTAACTCCTGCAAGACCTTTTGCGCTTCAGGTTTTTCTAAGCATCTTAACAAAATCGAATCATAATTCTGTCTAAACGACACATCATCAACAATCATGAAGTGTTTTTCTTTGAGTCGTATGGCACGTTTATTATTATAGGAAAGATTAAAATGAGCATATCCATTTTTCAAATAAAATATCAAATTTGCGTATTGGGATTCAGGATTGATGGTACTTATCTCCTTGATTTCTTCAATATTGTTTGTACCTTCATGTTCCTGAATATTAGAAGCTCTTGCCAACAACCTCCAAAAACCTTGGCCTTTAAAAATCTTTGCTAGTCTAATTTCCAAATCATACTCTTGTAATGTCGTGACCTAGTTTGCCCTTTTTTTTCCCAATTCCCTTTGAACTAGTAACTGTTTTACTGCTGAAAAAGGGATTATAGCTTTTGTGTGAGCCTTTAAGAGAAAGGGCCTAAAGTGCTTAATGGCTTTGAATACAACAAAGGGTTGCTTTTCAACTTCAGAGTAATTAAGTTCGACACCTTGAAGATTTGAACTATAAATGGTATTGGTGCTTCCAAGTTTTGATCATTGATTTGTGTCAGCACTGTTGCGCAAGATGAATCAGATGCTAGAGTGTATAAAATAAAATGATTTGAAAAAATGTAGGAGCACTTATGATTGCTTGCTTGATTGAATCAAAAGCCTCCCCTTCTATAGGCCCCCATTTAAACACCGAATCTTTCTTAATCATGATTTGTAATGGTAAAATAATATGTGAAAAATCTGGAACAAATCTTTTTACAAAATTTATTTGACCTAAAAATGATTGCATTGATTTTTTATTATGTGGAAATGGAATATCAGAAATCTCTTTAATTCTATCTGGATCGATATAAATACCATCTTTTGAAACAATGAATCCCAAGAGTTTACCTTGGTTGAGAGCAAAAAATGACTTGTTAGGATTCAGTGAAATCCCATACCTTTTGTAGCGTTCAAAGATTTGTTTCAAATCATGTAAATTATTTTCTATTTTCTTAGAGAAGACCGTAATATCATCCAAATAGACAACTACTGATTTATTAATCAGACCTTTGAATGCTATATCTATCGCTCTTTGGAAGGTAGCTCCAACAATAATTAAATCGAAAGGCATTTTTTGATAGGCATAATTTCCCCAATTAGTTCTAAAAGTAGTCTTGAGTCTATCATCAGGGTGCACCAAGATTTGGTTATACCCTGAAAAACCATCTAAAAAAGACATTAATTCAGAAACAGCTACTGAATGCAGAGTTTGCTCCATTGTTGGTAATAGGAAGTTATCCTTTTGACTCGCTTTATTAAGATTTCTGAAATCGATGCAAATTCTAATGTCACCATTCTTATTTCTCACTAGCAACAAGTTGGACACCTAATTTGAATGTCTAACAGGAAAAATTATCTTAGCCTTCAAGAGTTTGTTTAATTCAACTTTTATTTGACTTTCGAGGTTCGGATGAATTTTCTTTAATATCTGCTGTATTGGTTTTTCTTCAGATATCATTGAAATTGTATGCTATATGATAGAAGTATCATATGTTTTCAAGTCATCATAATTTCAAGCGAAGACATTTTTATATCTATTCAATAATCTGATAAATGCAAATCTTTCTTCTGAAGTAAGTCTTAATTCCATATTGATATTTTGTGGTTTGGCCTTTGTGCCAAGATTTTTAATTCAAATCTCAAAGTTTAACTTTGAAGCTTTGAATTAGTAACCTTTTTAAAGCTATCTTTGATGTCATAAAGGTCTTCAAGTTTGACCATTGGTTTAGGTATTGAATTTTCTTTGAGTTTTTCTTTCATTTGAAGATCATGCTCACTTTCATCAATAATTTGATCATCATAGGAATTATCACAAGTTAAAGTATTTAAAATGTCATCGTCATGATTGAACACTCGCCAGAGAGTGACATTATTGGGAACCGATGGTCTAAAAATTAACTCTACTGAAAATCTACCGGGACTGTAATCTTCAGATGAAAGGAGCTTAGAAGCAACATTAGCTAGTAAATCTGCTACTGCATTCTGGGATCTAGGAATGGGATAAATATTAAATGTTAGAAAATGAGATACAAGGTCTTGTACTAGGGATTGATAATGTTTAAGGTGACTAGAAAGGAAATGTATAATATTTCTAACTTGCTTTATAACAATTTCAAAGTCACCGAACACTTTCAAATATTGTACCTTAAGACCTATTGCTTTGTAAATTCCTTGAATTAAGGCTTCGTATGTAGTAGTATTATTTGTGCACTCAAATTCTAATCTACATGACAGCATAGTCTTTTCTCCCTCAAGACTAACTAAAATACATCCTTCTCCTACACCGTCATTAGATTTAGACCCATCAAAATATAATGACCAAAATAAAGGTTTATCTACAGTTTTATTTACAATTTTCTCAGTAATCTTAAGACATCTTGATGTATCTGTTTGGGAAAAAATTTCAATTTGAGATGTGAAATTATTGACTGAGAAAGGTGATGATTGACCACTAAAATTACCAAAGAATGATTCAGATGGGTAATTACCAAGAACATTATTGTTAAATGTTATAGGCTTGTTTTCTTGTTCAAACTCTGTTATGGTATGAGTCATATGCTTCTCTTGATCAATCTTAATCTGATTTGATTTCCCCTTATAGGGAAGCCACATGTGAGACCAATCGGTAGAAATGTAACCATGAAGTTTCTCAGACTAGTCTCTACTTAAAATCAAACCATAAAACTCAAGAATATCAGCGATTAATATATTAATTCTCTGAACCACTCTTGGATCAGATGATAACCTAATGGTAACTGAGTTGATTTCTCCCAACACTTGGACCTTAGTTCTATCCAACTAGACAATATGCACTGTAGACTTTTGCGGTTCAATATTCAGTTTAGAACAAATCAAAGCTGGCATTATATTCGATGAAGCCCCTGAGTCTATCAAGAAATTGTGCAGATTTCTATTATAAATCTCGTAGGTCAAAAGAAAAGGAGGAGTATGGGAATTTGATCTATCTCCGATTAGAACAACATCAATAGCTTCTACTCTACCATCTGGTGGCTTACTTGTCTCATTAGCATCTTTGGACAATACAACGTTCGGAAGAGGGGAAGAAGGTACTGCATTTAATTAATTGAGAAACATTTTTTGTTGATGTTTAAGTTTACTAAGCTCAAACATAGTGATACTTGCTTTTGTTTTCTTCATGTCTTCAATGATGTTGTAATCCATAGAGTTTGCAACTACTAATGTTTTAGATGATGAAGGTGGATTGGAAGCTAATGGCTGATTTTGAGTAGGTATCGCTGTAGACTTCTTTGTAGGAGCCCTTTCTTTAGTAGTAGTACCCATGTTCTTTTTCTTTTGAGTTGTTTGAACAGGTTCAAGAGTCCCTTTACTCCTGGTACTTACTGGAAAAGCTTCTAGTTCATTTTCAGTATCAAAATTGGGCAAAATGAAGTTCGACATCCCATGACATTCTACAACTACCTCTTCTTCAGTTTCTCCAGATGATAACATTGTATCTTCTTCTTCATCGTCCTCGGGGTCTGACTCTGCGTTGGATATAACATTAGGGTGTTTTGATTCTGGTTTCTTAAAGTTTATAAATGGCTTCTTAGTTGAGGTCTCAGCTACTTGTTTTTTAATTTCTATCATTTCATTTGACATAGTTTTTAAAACATTTTGGAGACCTTCCATATCGTATGTATCTTTAGCCATTTTCTTCTTTGAATCATCTTTGAAGGTGACTTTTTTAGATTTTCTATCTTCAAGAGAAACTTTCTTTTCTAAGGCGATGATACGTTTTTCCACAACAATTGCCTCTTTCATATTCTCTGCTAGAGTAGGTTTTGCAAATCTATCTACAAAGATAGCTATGTTTGAAGGTAAAGCTGATATATGCCATTCACTTCTAACCTGTTCACTAGGTTTTGAGGCAGTAGGAATTTTATTTAAGAGTTTATTAAATCGTGAATTGAACTCTTTTATAGGCTCTCTAGATTCCGCTTTAAGATTTGAGAGATCATTGACTAACATTTCTACAGATATGTCATCACCATATGTTAAGAACTGTTCTTGGAAAATATTCCAACTGGTAATGGATCCCGATGGTAAGGAAAAGTACCAAGACCTGACTGATCCTTGTAGGGTATACAGGAAAAAATTGACAACCACGTCTTCTTTAGTAACTCTTTTTAAATTGACTAACAATATAAAGTTGTTTATGTGTTCATTTTCCTACATGCCCGCATCTAGATTGAATTTTGGAAACCATTTCTTGGGATGAGCTGGAAATGGGTTCAAAGGTGTTGGCATTGTGACTACACCAGTATTGTTCCATGGGTTTTGTGCCATTATTGGGCTACTAATGGATGATAGCACAGATGAAGTCCTAGATGATTAGGAAGGAGTGGATATTGAAGTTCCAAATGGTTAAGAGGAAGATGTTGAAGTTCCAGTACCCTGTTGAATGATAATTTGGAGTGGGGGAGTGGATGATTGACTTTGCAATGGAGAAGATAAAATGGATGATGATGATGAGAAAGTTTCACTATCAGACCCTTTAGTTGTCTTCCTTGCTCTTTTTTGTTTAGGCAAAGGTAATTCAGTAGGTTCAATACCAAGATTTTCACTTTGAAGTCTGGTGAGGGGATGAGAAGGAATGAAGTGTGAAGTCACATTGCCTTGAGATAACTTAGATTTTTGTGGTGATATTGAGAATCCTTGAAGTTTATGAATTAGAGGCTGTAATTCAGGAGATTCTAGAGTTGATTTATCTGAGATGTTTTGGGGTTGAGCAGTGGTTGTTGTTTACTCAACTTCTCGCTTAGAAACTGGAGATTTAGCATGCAAGGGAGAATTCGGAGGTGAGCTGGAGGGAGATTTACTCTCAGAATGGATTATAAATTTAGATTTTCTCACCATTCACAGTTCAGGCCTTCCTTCTAGTACCAAAAATGTTGATGCCTCAAAAATTGTTGCATCAACATTGGGGAAAACCACCTGGTATGGACCTTAAAAGCAGCTCCTGTAGGTTTTAACCCCGTATAGAAATTACCTGCATACAAATTCTAAATCACAGGAAAAATAAAAATGCGAGAGAATAACACATAAAACACGTATACACAGAGATTTCCCACTGGATCCCAAAACCGAGACTACCAGCTTGATTTTTATTATGTTCCTTTCAATGTTACAATACATATTTATACATGCTGAAGCATCCAATACCATGGACCGAAAAACATCGCGTCCAAAACCATGGACCGAAAACCATCGCGTCCAAAAAA
>APFE031321381.1:1945-11960 GCA_000404065.3 Pinus taeda | reverse complement strand
AAACCAAAATTTTCCGAGGCGCTGCCCCGGACCCCATAAAGTGGGGTTACGGGTACCCCTCAAACCCCCTGTTAACTATGTGGAAAGAATATAACAAAACCCAACATCTCCTTTTCTGTTTGGTGTGGTGGCTCCGAATGGATATAATGGGACCAATTTCCCAATGATTTATGATAGGGATGGATAAGTGATCGATTTTCTAATATCTAATGGGATTGATGGATAATCTATAAAATGCAACAATATAAAAGTAACTAATCTGTCCCGGGAAGTCTTTTTTCTTAGTGTAATTTTTGATGGTTCTTATTGACAAGTAGGCATATAGATGACTCTACTCATAAACAAAAATATTCATTCATATGATAATTACTTTGTTCAAGTAGTTGAACAAAGTAATAATTAAAACATTTCACACTAATCTTTATATATTACTGACATACATATGTATGAAAAATAACAACTCTTAAACATTCAATAGTGATAAGTCAAAGAATCGTTGTAAAAACATACACATATATCAATAATAGCAAAATAAATAAATGTTGATTCACATAAAAGTATGAAGCAAAAACATAGATAGTAGTATCATATGCATTTGAGTCTCCTCCAATATGAATCACATTCAAATCCCGCCTTTTAACTTGGAAATACTTTTACAGGAAGCAATAATGCATATCATATAAAAGCATTCTTCATCAAAACTCATAAGTCAGGTCCAGTTTTTATAAAAATAAATATATCAGAAGTACAGTAGTGCAACTTCCGATCCAAACCTTAATATAAAAATTTGAGGACCCTTTCTAAAAACATGAATGGGTCTATAAATACTATTTAAACTTACAAACTATGAAATAAATATGCTATGCACTGGTATAACCAAATCACAAAAATGTGAAAATATTCTTGAAATAGGCATGCTGCAATTGGTCAGAATGGTTCACTGTATTGGCTGATCATCTTGTGATTGGAGCTGACAAATGTTGAGCATCGGCTAAAGTTTTGGTGGATGACTCACGCGTGAGTGTAACTGAGCAGTGTATGTGGCATCAGTAATTTTGGGAATCATATTACCGATTGCATCGGTAAGGCATTTCATTGTTGTTCGCTGACTATATGGTTTGATAAGGAAAAACCAAAAGGTTTCCCATGTTAAACTTTGAATACCTGTGATCAATCTTTCCCCCTGCTCCAGCTCCTGTTTCCACGTCTGTTATAATGCTTTTACTGATGGAATTTTCCATGGAGAACACTCTGTTATTAAATTTGATAAATGAAGACTATTATTAATCAATTCAACCACGTTGCGTATTTCCGATCTGCATCTTGATGTCGCTCTTTCTGGCTTCATTAGATGAGATTGCTATTCAGTAAATAGAATTTCTTTAAGCGATTCCATCATTTGTGGTAGATTGGCAACTTTTCCCTCTTTAGTTTCTTGCCAAGAGAGAAAATTTGTTAATCTTTCATCTCCTTTTTCCAAGTTCAGTCTCACATCAACTGATTTGTCCACCATGGATGATGAAATTTCACACAGAGGAAGAACGAGTGAGATATTATGACATAATAGGCTCAATTGACTAGACAATGCCCTGGTAATTTGTAGGGCCTTCGATCAGAATTTTCCCACTTGGGGATACTCGAATCTTTTTATCTGGAGTGATAATTGAGCGATCTTTAGTCAGTTGTTCATTTAATGATTGCAACTTACTCAATGCTTGGGATAGTTCCTGTTGCTTATGAATTGCATGCTCATCAATCCTTTACTTTTCTTTGAGCAATTTATGATTCAATTGGTCATTTGACTGCCTCTGGACTGCTAACTATTGTTTCAACTGTTCTATCTTCTGTTGTTTCTCTTGTGCCTGTGCTTCTAGCAAAATGATTGCTTGGTCTTTTTCTTTTAACAAATTATTGACCTCCGATGCTTTATCCATTGTGGCCGTGGTGTACGCTCCAACATACTGAGAAAGTTTGGTGAGATCTTCATAAGGATTAACTTCTTCTCTCCATACCACATTTGTTATCTCTATTTGAGAAGTCAAAAGAGGAGATTGATCAATTTTCCTCTTTTTCCTTTGTATTTTGATTACAGCCCTATGCTTAGGGCTGTAGAAGACATCTAATGGTGGTATCTCTTCTACATGTAAAACAATTTCATCGGAGGGATTTTTAGAGATTATTTCTACATCCTTACGGGTCATGGGCGGGACGCTTGTTCCTTCAGTCGGAATTGTATTGATTACCGATTTCTAACCAGTTGTCACCTTAGGTGTGCTGAATCCTTGAAGGCTCTCAGTATTACTAATTATGGAATCAAATTGCTGCCATTCCTTGATCAGTTTAGGATCAACATAAATGCTTGAATCGAGGAGTCCACTACTTTTTTCTTGTCCCTGCTCCTACTCTAGAAACTTTTCATTTTCGGGAACCTTCTCCACTGTAGGAGTATTATTAGCGACTTTTTGTTCATTTTGACTCTGTGGCTGAACTGTTGGGGTTGTAGCTAATAGGTCCAAAGGTAGAGTTTGCAACCTCTGGGATATGAGCCTATTGAATTTTTCTAACCCTTCGTCTCCATATTTGATCCTGGCCAATCCTTTAACTCGATAAAATATTTTGGCTGAAGCAAATAAATCATCAAAGCCATCTGCTTCATGATCAAATTTGGTAAGTTTAGCTTGAGAGATAATGTTATGGGCAACCTTCCTTGGGTCATAATGCCTATTTGGAATGGTGGCAAGATTCAACATTTGAATCTTCTCTGCCTCTTTCTCTACATGCTTATAATCATGTAAGGTAAAAATTCCACACCGTACGGGGAATGTAGGCCACATATGTTTCTTGGAATCCTTCAAGGCTCTTGACATTCCTTCAACTATTATCTGATATGCCAACTCTTGGGCTAGCAGTTTATTAGGAACATATAGAGGAAGAACATGGGGCTTGGTAAGACTGCCAAAAAGCCTCACATAAGTGAATTTCTCTTCTCCGAACCAGCGACCCACTGCTATTAGGTCAATTGCTGCTTCCTGAGATATCCTAGGGGCAGGTTTATTGAAGATAGAATAATACATAGGTAGGACAAAACCATTGAAAATTCTATACAGGTGATTCTTATAGTGGGCCTTCCACAACTGTTTGTGATAGATATGAATAGGATTAGAGTCTTGGAAAGTCCACTTCCATCCGAGTACAGGATATTCAGAATTAAAACAAATAATATCAAGAATATATGCACTGTAGTAGAAAGGAGGAATGGTTTGGGAAGTTGTATATGCTCTCCTTCTGTATTCTAATATCTCAGTGGTTAGTTTATTAGATAGAATATTTGCCCAATCCATAACATAACCATTAATCGTAACTTCCATTAACAGGACCATATCTATAGTAAATCTTGTAGAATCATGTTGTCCCCACAATCTACACATCATAGTGCCAGCATAGCAATAAGGAGAAGCTAATGAGTCAACATAATACTTACCTGATGACTTGTGCTTATGTTTCTCCAAGAAATCCCTCCAATGTTTGATTGGGTCTAATTTCAAGTCATTTTCTTTTGCAAATGCTTCCAGGCATGCCTTGTTATATCGCTTCTTGGGCAGAGGTAGATGGTACATTTTCCTGAGATCTTCAGGTTTAAATGACTCAAACATCCTTCCATCAGCCGTGGAAAATGTTCTATCTGAAGTTGGGATTTTCTCAACGACCCATCTAACCACATCAATATATGGCAAAATTTTGGCCCGCACTGCTATCCTGTGAAGGTATGAATAGGCCAATTCTTTGAGTTCCTTCTGACTTGCTAGTGGAAGCGGTTGTGGCTTCCTCTTCCAATTCTTCGGGCTCCTCTACTTCTATCAAATTGTAGATGCTTTCCCAACTCGTATTTCCCAGACCAAGACATGTTGTATCTAATTTTAGTCCCTGGTTCTTTAGCTATAGGAGTTGCCTTTGCCTTCTTAGATTTCTTCCTCAATTTCTCCGGGTTCATGAGTTTTGTTATCAATAAAACAATTTCAAAAATTTTTGGACAACTTGTATGGTTTCAAAGTTGTAAGTCAGTCTTGGTCAAGTCATTTCTATTGTTTTATTTAAGGAGTCTAAAACATAGGATAAAGTCTTGTTCCCTTTGTTAAATATGGTCAACAACCTTGTTTTACCCACCATGGGTCCCACATTTATTTAAAGTGTCATGTGTTAAGGCTGTTTCAAAAATTACATGCGCTACGAAATCAACTAGGAGTTTTCATAGCGCAAACTCATAAAAATACACTATGTGTGCTATGAAAATAGGGTTTCATAACTAGGCGATTTCGTAGCGCCAAGCACAAAATTTACACTGGTTGCGCTACGAAATCAGGGATTTGTGCCAGATCTTGTCTAGCTGTCTTTTCCATCAAAATCCATTAATATTTCATCACCATGTGTCAGTCCTTGAACCATGCCTATCACATGTAGCCATTCATTCTCATCATTAGATTCGTTAGATGTCTTGTACACATTCTTTCAAATTTCCAAAAGTAAGGTGAGGTGAGTTAGTCTTGGTTTTTCCCGTGTTCCTTTCATGCATAAGAAGACAATTGGCAAGCTTAAGGATGAAACTCATCAAAACTTTTTGAAAGCTCAAGCGAGGAAGTTCTCAATTTCAAATTCAAGAGAGGTAGTGTTCAAACCAATACAGTGTAGGTTTATCTTCAAGTTCCCTTGCAGGGATTTCATAGACATGTCTGAAGAAGAGAAGAGTAACCAGAAGTCAATTAGCCAAGGAAAAGGGGAAAACAATGATTACTGATGAAAGCCCAGCTTCAAAGGGAAGTTTGAATGATCTCCTCCAGGCTATCAATATAGAAGAGTCCCCTCTGGTCCAAACATATTTATTTGAAGCAGGTAAGAACAAAACAAAAAGCATTAAATCTTCTAAGAAACTCCAATTTGATGACTAGGTCTCAGAGTTTGTTTTCAAGCCAAGAAGGCCTATGACTATGCATTTAATAGGGTTAAAAGAGGGAGAGCTAGAGGTAAGTGAGACAGATTGATGACCTGCAAATTCAATTCAGCAAACCAGGAGGACAGTCTCAACATAAAAAAACCGGGCAATAAGTGATTGGAGCCTTAACACAATTTTGGTTAGAACATTAACTTTTTGAAGCTATTTATGGATGAATTATGTCAAAGATATGTAGCCTATTGGCATAAAATGAAGCTGTGAATAAATCAAAAGAAGGATAATTTTTGAGAAAAAACTGTGTTTTTTGATTCACACAGCAGTTTCATAGCGCGCTACGAAACTGTTGTAGCTGCAGTTTTGTTTTGAATTAATCTTCAAAGAAAAAAGGAGATTATTTTGAAAAGGGTGCTTTTGCAGAGATATAAGAAGACCACTTAAGAAGGTTTGAACCCTAAACAAATGTAGATTCAAGAAATGAAATACATATACTCATACCAACCTTGCACTACGAAATCGCTGAAGCAACATTTTTCAGCAGAAAAACTGTTTTTACTAGTCAACGTCCAGAAGGTTTCCTGAGCAGCTGAGAACTCAATTTTGAAAACTAAAAGAGGATTCTCTTCCTAACATATTGAAATAGAAAAACCTCTTTCAGTTTCTTCAAATTCATTATGAGGTGGGATAAATTTATGGTTAAATTTACACTACGAAACTGCTGTAGGTGCAGTTCTTCATAAACAGATTTTTCCTGTTTTACACGTGTTTTTCAAGGACACATTCTGGACAGATTGAGTAGTGTTTTAAAAAACCAAGAGATTTTTTTGTTCTGAACATCATGGACTACAAAAACCTCCTTCATTTTCATAAAATATTTCATGGATGAGAAGATAAATGCTCTGTCCCACGTGCTAATATTCAAAGATCCTAAACCTAAAAACAGGGAAACATGTTCCCTAATTTCTAGGGTTTTTCATCAGCAGTAAGGTGACAACGTGGGAGGCTTCATCAAATTCGACTTCATGAGGTTGCAGCTATCGAAGAATGCTTTCAATGTTTAGATAAGGTTGTTGTAATCATAATAAGGAGTTAGACTCCTAGTTGTATTAGGTCACTAGCATTGCCAGTTAACAGTCAGTTACATTTAATAGTTAGTTTTAAGTGTCAATAGGTGTCATAGTAGGAAGAATTTGAATTCCCCTCATGCTGGAGGAGGAATCTTAGTTATGTAATGAACTCTATATATGGGAGAAAAGCCAAGGTACCAGAGGTTGGAATTTTTTGTAAAGAACTCTCATATTGTGCATTTGTGTAAGACTTTGTTTTAAGTAATACAACATTTGGCTTTGATTCTCAGGATTCAGAAGGAATTCAATGTTCAAAATGTCTTATGGTTCTCCTATTCTCGTTACTTACAATGGTATGAATGTATGATTACTTAGAATTCATTAGTTATGCTCTAATTTCCTTCATACATTTGTAAACTGTGTTTTCCTTTATGCTTCTGATGTACTCTCCATATGTTGAATTCTATATGCCCTGACTTCTATGTAAATCTAATATTATTGTCATACTGAAGCATTTCTTGACTGCATAAGTCCAATGGATGTTTATTGATCATTTTAAACCATTCATATTTTTCACTTGTTTCATATAGTTAGCCGTCTAATCTTTATCAAAATCTTTAACCTAGTGAGAGAGCCCTCTCAGGTTGAGGAGGCTAAGCCTCAGCCAAAAGTTTGGTTTGAAACAGTTACACAAGGTCTTCCTGGCCAGCAGCTTATCAGGGATGATTTTGTGATAACAAGTTCAAAGAAGCTTTTCACAGACAATTACAAATCGTAACACAGGGATATTGCCGCTGAAAGCCAATATGAAAATGAACAGAACTAAGGTGATTGACATATGATAAGTCAGATGTAGTTAAGAACCAACACGACTGAAGTATTTGAAGGATTTACTCTTAACCGTGAAATTTAATAGCCGTTCGAGTTGCCAATCGTGATGAATCAATATCATAAATACTCGTCTCATCAATCATATATTGAATGATTACCTCAAGCGTGTCTCTAGATTTCCCCTATTAGTGATCGACGATAAATCATGAATCACTATCGGGAGTTTCAAAGGGAGAGGCTTCATCACTTGCGACGAATATCTCCAATTACCGATAAAGTGATATTATAATAAAATGGAGTATTATGCATGCAAACCATTTAGCGTATGTTTTCCTCTTGAGATGTGCGCCTTATTGATTGATCACGATCGGGGGTTTGGGCTTGCACTTTAGCCCTTTGTCATATGATATCTCTGATTGCTGATTGCGATTACCTTTATTGGATCAGAGGGTTTGATTAGGCCTTGTTTATGTGTGTCCCTTTGTCATTGCGATACGTGATCTATGATCGCTTTATCGCAATGTAGAATTATTTATAATGTTTTTCAAAGGAACACTTTATACTTTTCAAAAGGCTTTACAAAATGAATTATTTACATTGGGCTTTTTGATAAAGATTTTTCTTATATTGAGGTCAATACTAGTTTTATTTATTAACTCACAAATCTTACTAAGTTTATTTAAAAAGGGACCCATTTCTTATTAAAAATTTTGTGTAAAAGTTTTTTAGAAATGGGGGGTTGTTGTACGGCACAACAGGGTGCTCCTACATTCTCCTGTGCATCATGAAATAACCTGTCAGCCTCTCTGGTGCGCTTTCTTCCATCTCTAGAAGGATCTACCTAAGTGGATGTCTCCACTCTCAGATCCTCTGCATGTGGCTGCTCCACATCAATCTAAGGCTCCTAAACCTTAAGAGCTAAAAGCTTCTCAACTGCATATAGCTCAATCTCCCTCTCAAGGTAAACTCGCATGGCCTTCTCCTCATGGAATATGACATCCCTGCGAACCATTGTCATCCTACTGGTCAGAAAGTACACCCGATAGTTGTGAGGTGTAGCAGTGTTCCCCATAGATATCCCCAACTATGTTGTCAACTTAAGCTTCTTCCCTGCATCTTTGGTCACATGGAAATATACAGATGACCCAAAAATCCTGTAGTGACTAACATCTTGTCTCTTACCGAAATAAGCCTACTTTGGTGTCTTCATCCCAAGAATTCGATGTGGGATACGGTTCTACAAATAAAGCATTGTGTTGCATGCCTCAACCCACAAGTGTAGTGGTAGGCCTTGATCATGTAACATCGCCCGTGCTTCACCTACAATGCTTATGTTCTTCCTCTCGGCCACCCCATTATGTTGTGGATTATGGGGTTTCATCAGCTCTCCTCAAAACCCACATCATAGATTTAACCTTCTTGCCAGACTCTTTCTCAACCAATGCTTTAAATTCACAAAACTTTCTGAAGTTTGATCCTTCTTCTACATGAAAAAATCAAAATTTACGAGAAACATCATCAAAAAAATAACATAATACTTGTGTTTGGTCATGGATGATGTCGAGAATTGTACACACACATCTGAATGGACTCACTCTAGAATCACATCTACTCGGCTGTCTTTGTCGTGAAAGGAAGCCTTGGTGTATTTTCCCAAAGTACACCCCTTGCATGTATCAACTTTCTCAAGCATACTTTTGGGAAGACCAATAGAGATCTGTTGCATGATTTTCGAAGCCCCATGATGCAAGTGGCCCAATCGCCTATGCCACAACTCGCCAATGTCTCGGCTATGAACCTTCTCTGCTTTTGTGCTCAAAGCAGCACAATCCTATACCTCCAAATTGTAGAGATTCTAACTCTAACCCCTATCTTCTTTACTTGAGTTGTGGCTATGTGTCGAAGGAATGCCTTTCCTTTCGAGAAAATCACATCACAACCTCTATCCTCAAGCATGGATACTGATACTAAGTATTTCTTCAACCCGGGCCTATACATAACATCTCTCAGGGTGAGAGGAGCACCCTTCTGCCTCTAAAAAGTAACCATGCCAATCCAGTAGCACTATACCTTCTGTTGTCACCCATCTTGATATGCATCTAGATATCCTTCACCTCTAGGTCACCGAAGAAATCCTTGTCACTAGTCATGTGGAATGAAGCTCCACTATCAAGGTACCATACACTACCCATCATTGATGAAACCATGCATGAAATGAGAGTAAATTCCAATTCAAACTAAGAGGCTAAAGCCTCACCCACCACTCCTCTTGAGGAATTCTTCTTGGACTTCTTGGGCAGACAATTTGTAGAAAAATGGCCCAGCTCGTGACAATGAAAGAAAGTAACTTTCACCATGTCTTTCTTCTTACCTCCATGGAAATAATTCAATTTGGAATGGGAAGCCTTCCCTTTACCCTTCCTTTCCTTACTCGCTAAGGCACAATTTTCCTCATCATCAATCTATGATGAGGAACCATCTTTGATGTTCCTTCTGATCTCCTCTTACATCAAATCCGACCACAGTTGTTCCCAATAAGGCAACTTCTTCCTCCCATTGGTAGAGTCCTGATATTTATTCCAACTCTTACGAATACCTAAGAGAGCTAGGCTCACCATATCATCCTCGATAACCATTATTCCAACACTTCCAAGCTCATCACGATAGTGAGTGAACTTGGTCAAGTATTTTGGAATGGTCTCACCTTTCTCCATGTTGTTTTTTTGAAATTTTTCTTTCCGTTCCAACTTCCTATGGTCACTGTTGCTTTGGAATAATTCTGTCAATGCTTCCCACATATCATACAAAGTTTCCTTCCCATGGGGACTCGAGAAAATGTGGTCTTGAAATCCCTCAAGGATTATCCGCACCGCCTTCGCCACACACTTCTTCCATTCAACCAAATTTTTTGCATCCGATGTTGCTGACTTTGGAATGTATTTATCAACAAATTCCTTGAGGCCATTATCCTCCAGCACAACCTCCATCCTATCATTCCATGCTATATAATTCAAGCTCCTTCCAAGGCATACTCGAGCCTCAAACCATAGAAAACCATTTGCCATTCTTGAAGTATGTATTGCAAATTCGAATTTCACTTGTAACCAAAAACTCAAAACTTTGAAATCTCCTTTAGTATATTGTCTTCAACTTTGATACCATGTAGATTTTC
>APFE031321367.1:49291-120660 GCA_000404065.3 Pinus taeda | reverse complement strand
CTGAATAACTTCCTCTAGAATACTATAAATACAAGCATTGGGCCAGAGGAGGGGAGGTTGAAAGCTGAACATTCCAAAGGGTAAATGCTGCTGGAATTAGGACTTCCATTGTTGACTTGTGAGGAAAGATCACTATCCTTTCTTGTTGCCATATTGGGAGTGGGTGAGCTTGTCAAAGTAGAGGAAATCTCTTGTTGGACCCTGGGAGGAGCTTGCACAACAACAAGGCTCAGGTTGTAATGGTTCCTTTTTTGTTTCCTTAATACAAATAAGTCCATTCTTCTCAATGATTTGTTGTTAATGAATTATTTCATGTACTCCTTTGTCTATGTGATGAATATGCTTTGTTTTATGATGAATATTCAGGTGTTATGTAATCGTTTGCTTTGTTAGTGTATGCAGGTCTTAAAGTGAAGGAGGAGCTCATCCGGATCAGCAAGGCTAGACTGCTACAACAAGCGTTGGACCTAAGGTAAGATCGAAAAACACTTGGTTTCTCATAGAATAATGTATATTTAGACAAGGATTGCTCTTGTTTGGTTTGTTTGTCACTAGAGAGTCTTAGACTCCTAGGGAGGTTAGGTTTGTCCGCAAACATAACTTTTTCCGCATGACAATTTGCAATGGTCTAAAGAAGTGGCCCAATTCTAGCCAGATGACCTGCATCCATGGGCTTGGTAGAAGCATGGTAGACTACGTTATTTCCGATCTCTCTTTATACAATGAAATAATAAATTTTGACATCTTAAATGACCACAAGCCTGACTCTGATCATAGGTCTTTACTTATAACTCTCAATTTTGTCACGCGTAGAGATCCCAAAGAAAATAACCCTTATAGCCAAAAGAACTTAATATTTGATAGAAATAAAAATGATCTCTTTCTAAACGAATTAAAAAATAATTTTCTTCCTTTATCTAGTATATACAACATAGAATACCTCTATCACAACTATACTACAACCCTCTCATATTCTATTAACAAGCTCTCAATTGAAGTTTAAAATAATAAAAGAAATAGCAAAACCAACCCATGGTATGACAAACATTGTAAAAAGGCGAGGAGAGCAATTAAGGAAGTTGTTGATGAATCTCTTAAAATGGGCAAGATAAAAATATACAAAGCCCTAACTAAAAGGAAAAAGAGGCAGTACATTCGTAAAAGACAAGAGAATCTCTTACACCTCTCTAAGGTAACTCCTAAGAAATTTTGGAGGCAGATTTTGACTAGGAAGACTAAAGATAATAATAAAATTGCTTTACACGATTGGAATTCCTATCTTAAAAAACTTTATGAATCTCCAAATGTCATGGATAAATTCGAAACCCTGCTCACAACGAAATAATTTTTCTCGTTAGAAGACATTGATTTTGGGGTTAAGCGCTTGGCAAATGGGAAAGCTAAGGACATTGAAGGTTACCAGGCAGAAATCAGCCACAAACCATTCATTCACTCATCCTCAAGTCAATCTTCTATCAATGCATTTGACCCATTTGTAGTTGCACTACCTCTAAAATTCTCTTTCCTATGTTGTTGGTTCACCTTCAAATGAAATACCTAACATGGTTGAAGATAAACAATAAGGAGTGTTCACATTTCACGTTAGTCGAACAAATGGAGAGGTTAAAATGAGAAACATTAATCCATCTTTACTCTCACACTTAGATTCTTTGATTATAGAGGACACTGATACTTTAATGTTTTATTTTATTGTCGTGTGTAGGAATTATGAATGTACAACTGATGAGAAGAAGCTCAAATTGTTCCCTTCCACTCTTAAGGATGTAACCCTTCGATTGTCCATGAGCCTAGAAGGAGATATCATCAACACATGGGAACAAATGCAACAAGCCTTCAACAATAAGTACGAAGATTACTATAGATAAAGGGATACCAGAGATGAGATATTCAAAATGATCCAAGGAAAAAATGAGTCTCTAGAAGGTTTTAAAGAAAGATACCAACTAAGTTAGTGAAGGGTTCATAAGTTTACCTTGGATCCATGCTCCTTGAAGCTAGTCCCACTATGAGGATTTAGGGAACAATTGAAGACAATCTAACTGGTCAATTTATGCAAAACCAATATCCTACTACCATGAATATTAATGGATTAAAGAAGAATCATCCATAGGGAACCCTAGTGGTTCACAAGATGGTTCATGGGCATATTGTTTTATTACTAGTTTTGGAAAAAAAAAATGTAAAATAGTAGAAATAAACCCTTCTAAAAGCCTAATAATAAGCCCATTTCTTTCAATTGATCAAGAAGACCAACCACCCATTGTATTAAAACAACATATTAATGCATTTTTATGGGACTAAAAGGGGATTAACCGAGTATATCCTTCTTTGTGCACTCACCGTATATACATCGAGGAGGATCAAAAACATGTTCACAAGCCACAAAGAAAAATGAACCATGCATTGAAAGATATCATGAAACAAGATTTGTAGAAATTATTGGATACAAGATTCATCTATCTGATCTTGGATAGTGAATGGGTGTCTCCCCTTGTCCTTTTCCATAAGAAAAATGACAAGTGGAGAATTTGCATTGACTACATAGAACTCAAGAAAGCCATTAGGAAGGATCATTTCCATTTTCCCTTCATTTACCAAGTCCTTTATTTGCTTGCAAGGAAAATGTTTTTCTCCTTTTTGGATAGATTCAAAGGGTAAAACCAAATCTAGATCATCCATGAGTATCAATATAAGACCACATACACATTTCCATGGGGAATTTTTTCTTTTAAATTCATCCCATTTGGATTATGTAGTGGCCTTACTAACTTTCAAATGGTTGTGCTTAGTATCTTCTATGATCTTGTGCATGATCTAGTGGAAATATACATGGATGACTTCACACCCTATGGGGATTATTTCCAAGAGGATCTCTCTATCCTAATAAAGGTCTTGCAAATGTGTGAGGAGATGAACCTCTCCATGAGCCATGAAAAGCTTTGATTTCAAATGAATGAGGGAATCATCTAAAGGAACTTCCTCTCTTCAAAAGGAATCTAACTGGATCCTAATAAAATAGCCATCATAAAAATTTCTATGAATGTAAAAATATGTTAGAAGTTTTTTATTCCTTTCTAGATATTATTTAAGATTCATAAAAGGTTTTAATAAGATTTATTCTCCTTTATTTTCATTTATAACCAAAGATGCTAAGTTTTGTTAGATAAATCAATGTCAATAAGAATTGGAGGGAATTCAATAAAAACTAATGAAAATACCTGTCCTCAAAGGGCCACATTGGAACTTACCCTTTCATATCGATAAAAATTCATTAGATAGGGAAATTCGGGTAGATCTGGGAAAATTTGAAGGTAATCTCCCCTATGAAATTTATTTCTTTACCAAAAGTGTTTCCAAGGATGAATTAAACTATACAGTAACTAAGAAAGAGCTCCTTTCCGTTGTACCTATTATCATGGAAAAATTGTACATGTCATCCTAGAGTTAGCAACATGAACCCACATGTGTATTGATTGGGACTAGAAACATCATAAAAAAATAAAATCAAAATTCCCCTAAGGTTCCTTAAAAAATAAAAATAAAATCATGCAAGAGCTCCATGACTATTTTGCATGGATCGCCACAGCTCTTTCTTTGTTAGTCCCATAGATCAACCAAAGAATCAACCTAGTAGCCCATTGGACACATCACACTTAGTAAGCCTTCTCTTCCTGACAACATAAAATCAACCGCCCATTCTTCAAACAATCCATGCATGAATGAGTGAAACCTATCCTCCACTAACCTTACCTCACTAATGATCCAAGGGGAGACAAAAGGTCAATTTGTTCCTTTAAATATCTGAAAAATTGGGGCCAATGTAGAGTAGAATATTAGAGAAAAGTTATTCTACCAAAATTTCCTAGTGCATTTAGTTTTCCTTTTCTCAAACAAAGATTTTTCTAATTCAAGGTTCTTGAATGCTTCTGTGAGAGGAGAGAGTGTTCTTGCAAAAGGATTAGAAAGAGATACCTTCCTTTAAGAGATATTTAGAGCACCAACTACTCACCAAAATCTCCATGTCATGTAATTAGGGGAATGAATAATTTGGGTCTCAAAATTGATCCACAGTTTTTAGTTGATAAGAGATTATATTTGTATTTGTACCTACCATATTAATAAAGAGGATTTCGCTTCCTTTTTTAAATTAGTGATTTCTCTTTGTTTATGGGATATCATGTTTGTATTTTTTTCAATTTATTACTTGTTATGTTTTTTTAATGTTTTGCACTAACTAGACTAAATGTGGGCTCTTTCATAGGTAGCAACCTATCTGTAGGTTATAATTGTATTTTGTTACACTCTTGTGGAAAATTCACAACCATAGTAAATGGTGACTCCACTGTTTCCTCACTAATATTTTTAGTTGTTTTGCAAACCTATCCTCTATCCTTTCTCTTCTATTTTTCTCACATATTTCATTACTCCAATTCTTCCAAGCTCTTTTAGTCACTTCATAAGTCATCAACAAGCCTCATTATAGGAGAATACCCAACCTTACCCAAGATTTAGGTTGTCCCCATGGGTGTCAATAAAGAAGATGCAGTGATACGCTCACAACTGTCTAGAAAATAATCATGGTGATACCCCTGTGACTATTATACCAATACACACTGGTCCTAGAATAATAACATTTAGTGTAATTTTATTTTCTAAGTTGGGTGACAACCTTTAGTGAGCTATCCCTACTACTACATTATTTCTGCAAAATTTGATAGGTTTTATGTTGGTTTTCTTTTAGTTTTTTGTAGCTTAGCTATTTTCTTTGTTTAAATTTTGTAGTTTGGGACCAAGAGTCAAGAGAGTAGGATATACAATACGTTTTTCCCCTCACACTCAGGTGATCTTGGGAAGTCAAAATCAATTTTTGAAAACACCATTTTCCATATCGATTTAGATTACAAATTTACATGTAGTTTAATTAGGACGAACCATAAGCATCCCAGAATATACATATGCTTTTTCTTTTTTTACAAGGTGTAATTAACATAGTTTAATTAGGAAATACTAGCAACAGATCACTCGATATCCACATTTCTACAATCACACATTTTTATGCTCACATATGCACTACTTGCACACACTACACCCCACAATAGTTTCAATCAAGTCTGTGTTTTAGGATTATGTTGTTCCCCTCATGCTCTGAGTACTCTTAGTGAATAAAAAATTTCAACTTATATCCTCCAAAACCCATTTTCACTCCCTAATAAAACTAAGTGTTGGGTCATCATCCATTAACCAACATAACCTTAAAATAAACCTAACTTAATACACTTATTTCCCACACCAAGGGGCCAAAAAATAAGTTATAACTTGATTTAGGGCCTTGGGAGTAGAAATCCAAATAACCTCCCCTAGTTGTTTTAATCTAAAACACAAAACTCGACATTTCAGGGAACTTAAAATCCTCCATAAGCTTGTGCCCAAAAAGGTTGTGGTGAGAAGAAACCCATGAAGGGGGTAGGACTTACACCAAGGATTATCATGGGCCTCCTTGAGTCTCCCAAACCTTGGTAGGGGTTCCAAATCTATGGTTGACACCTAGAAGCTAATATTCTATCATTCACACTAGAAAAAGATATCTTAGGGGATAAATATTAGGGAATATTAACCTATAGGTGGACAGTGTAGGAGCATTTTCATTTCAAGGTGATTTTAAATGGCTACTAGAAGCATCACTAGTTTATTTGAGACATGGCCTAAGTAACCTCATTATAATACTCCTTCCATACCTTCTTTATTTTTCAGACAATGGCTTGAGAACCCGCTATTGCAAAACTTCTGAAAGGCCTAGTCACTAATTGAGTGGATGCTAGGTCTATAGGATTTTCATTAGAAAAATACCCCCATCCAAAAATTGGATTGTTTTCACACATTTTAATCATTTTAAGGGAATTAAATTTTATTTTTTATTTTTCTCATGTGTTCTTACTTTTTTTTGCTTAAATTCATCTCATAGATGACACTGTTATTAGGGCACCATAGGGGACTACATGGTACTCCACCTATCTAGACACTTGAAAAACATTTTTTTGGTATCAAAATCTAACAAAAAACAATGCCTTGTGAGATCTGAGGCCAAATGTTATCAACCAATGGTTCAGTTATAGCGTGGTCATGTCTTGTTTCTGGGCACCTGTAACTGTTATGACAGAACATTCATGTTGTCCCCACGTGATGCACTACACTAAAAACCAAGGTGTTGGGAGCCAATAGACATGCCTGAGAGTGAGTAGAGTGGTCCACATCAAACAAAATCAGTAGATGAAGGGAGCTAGCAAACGATGCACACCACCTAGATCAAATAGTGGGGACACCCATAGATTGAACAACTCCTAGCCTCGTATGCCACCAAACTGCATGAACAATAACAAGTAGAGGCCATTCAAACTATGCCATGTCTCACCATCACGGGACTTCTACATGACCTTGCAGGAAAAAATCCTTGCCTCCCACCTTGCATGAAATGTTGTCACATGTCCTCACCCATCTCATCCGTGGCCCACTGCTATGCCACATTTCCATCACTGCCACCCGCTTCCACTTGAGCCTCCATGTGGACCCCTTGTGTCCCTCCCTTCCATGTCCATCTCATACACCATGTTACTCACGATGTCTACAACAATGTATTCACTACACACATCCACCATTGTCCATGTTTCTCAGCCCCACCACTCAATAAACCATCCTAATTCCAAAAAGGCTTTGGTGGAAAAGCTACTACACATGATCAAATGGTGGAGAGATTTGTTCATCAGAATGATGTAATGGCTTTCAAACCAGAAAGATGCATGGTGGTTAGCCAAGCCAGGGGTTGTGGAGCTAGACATGTGTCAGTCCTTCATCACTTTAACACCATGTCAAAGCTCTCCAAGGATAAGAGCTTAATGAGGAAAAATAGCACCATGTGGCACCTACCCCTATCCAACAACCAATAGGAGGCGAACACATGTTCCATGCCACATGTGTTTCAAGAAATCCCTATACAAAGACCCGAATGGTCAGGTTTTACATTTTTTCATGGGAATTGTTTATTGTATTCCTAAGTTTGCTCCATCAACCACTTAAAAGTGTTAATTCTCTAAATTAAACTAGATAATTCAACTATCTCCTTCAATCCCAATGAATTTGAATCCTTTGCTTCATTTATGAACTTGAATAAGTGAAAAATTCAAGATCTATGACCTCCATGCATGAAATTTGAGGAAATTCCTCTCCTTCTAGGTCAACCCAACTATTATGGACCATGAGTTTCCCCAGTTGCACGTAGAAAATTGTCTTGTTCCTATTATTGGCAGCTCAATTGTGGTGAAACAACGAGGGTTCTAATCTCATTTTTCTATAAGCCTTATAGCTCTTCATCCTACATGCATTACCTTCTCCTCAGTCTATGAAGTCTCAGATGACGCCTCCATTTCCCTACATTACATGTTGCACACATATGCCTCGACACTTAATTCAATCGTAATATTTTTCTTACATTCCTTCAAGAGAGTCACCTTAGTGTGCATCCTCTAAAACCCATGCCACTTCATTGGTTTCTTCCTTGACTAAAAATACCACTGAGGCTTCGGTTAAGGGAATGGGAAAGGTATCAAATATTTCAGATAAGCTTGCAAATATAAGAGACCTACTGTTGACTATGGCCACCATGAGAAATTTTATTCAAGTCATCCTATAAACCGTTAGTATGTTGAAAGGTGATAATGTCATGTATGTTTCAGTAATCGTTCATGCCATCATCCCATAGGTGTTCAATTTCTTAGAGATGGTGACCTAGTGCACTAATAAATATATGCCAAATAGGAGGGTAATTGTCTGATATTATGATGGCTCATAAATAATTAAAACAACTCCAGACGTCATTGTTTCCATGTTGTCATTCCCAAGCTGGATGGGGTTGCATAAGCTGGGTAAGGATGAATTTGAAAGGAAATGGGCCACTTTCGCACCTAACATCCAACAACAAGTAGTAAATGCTTATCACAATAATGGGATAGCACCTCCTCCCAATCAAGTCTCTTAGCATATTTTAAAATTTGAACCTTTGTCTGCAGTGTCTTTATTTATGATGGTTCAATTCCTATGCTTAGAATCTGATCTTTCTAACCGCAACCTCCTTAGGTCTACTAGTGTCTTTTCATCATCCATCAACTAAAACCTACATGCATTTCAACTTCCTTAAATTCTTGTTTGATGAGAATCACTCTCAGATGCTTGAGTTTGAAGAAGAGAAATATTTCAACTACAAAACATACATGGTTCACCTATTTATCCATCATAAATATCTATACCTAGAATAGCTCAAGCTTAGGATAATTGATGAGCATGGAAACTTGTTGTCAACCTATGACTGTGTTGGGATGAAAATGACAACAGGGTTGAGACCCTGGGTTTGGGCACAAGTGGCCAACAAGGCTCCACTATAGTCTACAACAACACTGACATTTTCACCGTACCTATTGATGATAAGGAGTCTCACTTGATGTGTGCCACAACTGAAGTTAGATGAGTGTGGAATTAGGCACCAAGGGAGTCATGACAAACAGAACATACCATAGCATAGTAACTCATCATCTACACTAACCCAATAACAACGATCTAATCATAACATCTCAGGAAACCATATAAAAAGATACATTCCTTTAAAATTTTAAAGAGTCAATATAGAGAATAAGAACACAATGTGGGTCTGAACCATCTCTTCCATTAACATAACATAAAGTAATACAAAGAGGATGAAGGTTTGATCATCAATAACATGAATGTCATAACCATCATGGATATAATTAGACAGGACCGAGGAGTTGTTTACACTTGTTCGCAACACAGGAAATCTCCAACGATCCCTGGCTCACTTGACTGACCAACAACAACCTTTATTCATCCTTCCTTCTACCTTTTTTCCTCTGCCCTATGCTCAAACTATTAGTTCTTCCTGTCTTCCACTCGACTGTCTTCATCCTTAGATGCCCTTGTTCTCCCCTTGCTCAATTTTTCTTGCTCCTCTCTTCCACCTTTTCACAGCTATCGATTCACTTCCAATTCCTATTCCATGCTCCATTGTCAGCTCCACAACCCGAACGGTCATCCTCGCTAATTTACCCTTGCTCCTTTTTCCACAAAAACTCAAAGCGAAGGCCCCAATAGGCCTAGAGCATAGTCCATTGACTGATCCAAGAGTTAGTCTTCCCTGGGTGTTGTTTTTTTTTTGTTGTCAGCATTGTTGATGTTTCTGCCAAAACCTTTATTGTTGCCACCATTAATGGTTTTGTTGACATTGTTGCTACTTCCTATTGTGATGATGTTACTTCTTGTTGTGCTATTGTTGGTTCTTATTGTGCTAGTGCTAGTGCTACTTCTTACGGCGCTATTGTTGCTTCTGTTGGCCTTCTTTTCTAAGTGAAGGCCCCAAATCTCATACTGTAGCAATTATCTCCTGGAAAAATTTGGTGTAATCATCAAGGGTTACTTGCCAAGGTCTGGTAATTGAGTCTACTTGTTTGAGGAAATTTTTTGCATGCTAGAAGTTGGTTGGTCTAGTCGATTACTCGGTATGGAAACCCACTGCTCCTCCATTTCATCACAAACTTCTTGCATAGAATTGACATGAGTGTTGACCAATGGGCAAAGGTCCCATATCTTATTATTATTCTGCATTGACTCATCTTCAATGTGATGAACCCAGATCTCCATAGAGGCTGCCTCTGCTTCGAACTTTTTCTACTTGTCTTTGTCCTTGGAGTTCTGGATTTTGGCGAGGATTTGTCGAATTTTCTTTTGAATTGGGTATACTGGTTGATTTTTTGTGGCCAGACTATTGAACTAGTCATGGACTTAGTCCATCATAATGTACCCCTCATTTAAAGAATTAGAAATAGAGGCTTTCATGGTGGCAGTGATAGTGAGCTTTTATTCAATATCATCAATGTAGGTAGTGGACGGATTAGGAAAAGCCTTTCTTATAGTATCGAGGCTCTGTTTGAGTTGTTTGTTGGTGGAGATCAGCACGATGCATGGATCTTGAATGTGGTCATAGAATTCGACCAATGTGAACACAAAAAAGTCCTCTCAGGCTTCAATGACCACATTAACAATGACAGGCTAGAGCATTTGAAACTGCGATGTTATCTGGTCAACCTGTGCCTACAGTTGTTGATTGTTCTAGTGGGGATGGTCTCTCTTGGCTATGAAGGAAGTGATTTTTTTCTCATGATCAAAAAAAAGGTCATTATGAATCTACTCTACCCATTATGCGCCCTGCCATATGAACCCAAACAGTTGTGCAGATGACCAAGTCTAAATATTATCTTGTTTCATTGTGGATGTGTGTGGTAATCTACTCTGTAATGGCTAGCCACTAACAATGGACTTATGAGAGTGACCTTGGGGGTAGTTTTCTTGCTATGAGGCTTTTGCAAACTGGGGCATTGCAGGGACAAAAAATGGGATTGGGATAATAAGAAAACTTAAAGAAAAGGAAGCCCCAAAGGGCTCAATATTTGTAACCAATTGTTGTGATGTGGCATACATTGTGTTGAGTATTGGGCACAAACCTAATAGTAGGGATAACATGGATGTGGTGGTGATCTCTCCACTAGGGAGTGTCATGGAAGACTGAATGACTGAGCTGACCTCCATATCTTTGGTGCCTATCCATCTTTCAGAGGGAATGGAATCTAACAGTGTTGTGGAAGTTGATGTTGTATGCAGAGATGGAACTTGCGAGCTAGGCAAAATGATGGACGTGGAAGGTGGGATTTATTCTATGATTAGAGACACCATGACAGTCTAGGGTCCCTCGCTGGTGAGGTCGACTATAGGCATGACTAGATTGACTTTTCTCTTCTTTGTTGCAACTTGAGGCTTGGTGCCTTTTGGCCGCCTCAGCTTGGTAATTGTTAGCTTGGAGTGCAAATGGGGTCTTATATGTAGGATAGGAACAGAATGAGGTGTAGTAACTAGAGGGTTTTGCTACGAAAATCCTTGCAACTCAATAGAATTAAGAACCTCACCTTATGAGCTGGTTAAATTCACAATGGTTTGCTTGCGAGATCTCATTTAATTCTTCATTTGGGTGAAAATTAGTTGCAAGTCTTGTTCCATCATCCACTTCCTGTTGTCCAAGCATGCCTCTCCTATCAGCAGCTATGCTACTATCCCCCCAAACAACTATATATATCTTCCTTCTCTAATCTCACATGCAACTCTTGTACATGACTTGACATCCATGGAATGCTTCATCCAATAGTGTGAAATTTTGTGCCCACATTTGGAAAGTGAGTGGGTGGACGCAATCTGGCCTAAGGAAAGTATTTTTGTGAGTGGCCCCAAACTAGATTGACACTGAGTACTCATCGAGTAGTTCCCTGGGAATCCTTTCAATAGCCCTTATTACCCTAAGCATCTTAACATACCACCTGTTGAAAGAATCTTCATTGATTTCTTTGATGTTTAGGTCCAATGACATTCATTTCAACTCAATCTAACATTGTATGCTCAAGCTATCGTGTTCTAATCTTTTGGCCCAACAACAAAAAAATTATGAGGTTTGGTGATTCGGTAGCTGATAGGGCTACCGTACTACTGACATCATTAGGCCCATTATGCAGGTATTGACCAATGAGTCTACCAAGTGGAAACCTTGTATTTTTTTTTAAATTTGACAACTTTATTGGGTCATTTCTTATGTGGTGAACCAATTAGGGTGTGCTACATGGCCCAACCAGAGGTCACCATGTGGCTCCCCATGGTTGCAAAAATTTTGGTTAAGGGTTGGACAACCTTAGTTAGATTTGAACCTGTGACCTCTCATCCAACACACAAGCACCTTGCCACTAGCCACAGGGGTGGTTCTTAACCCTTATGGTTCTCAATGCTATATAAGTTTTATGTGGGGAGCATATATGGAGGAGGGGTTAGGTAGTTAGACTCAGCCCCCGGTCACCTATTCACCATACAACTAGACCATGGCACAAAGGTGTGGGGCTTGGGACCTAGCCCAACCCTCAGACACGTTACTCCCATAAGACCTTAGTCAAGGCATAGTTTAGCACTCAGTGGGAAGGGGCTTGGGGTTTATCCCTAGCCCATGGTCATTTCTCCTAAACAAGACCATTGACATTGGAGAAAAGCGTCAAAGACCGGGTGTGAAAATTAAAGCCCAACGTTCTGGGCATATTAGCACTCACGGGACCTTGGAAAAGTGTAGATAAGGGCTTTTCCTTTAAGGGTGAATTTTTGGCCCGAACCTCAGTCCCATGGGCTGCAATGTGATCTCGTTAGAGAATTTTACCTCCTAGGATGATGGTGGTAGGCAGCTAGCCCCGACCCTCAAGCTTATGGCACCCATGTGGTCACAGTTTATGTACTTAATGGTTATTGGATGAATTAATGGTCCAACAAATTTCACCTTCATTGGGTGAATTTGTCACCTCCAAATCAGAAAATAGGGATAATTTTTGGGATAGTTAGAATGTTAGTTTGACTTGTAGGACGAATAACAAAGAAGGAGCAGGTAGCGCTTGTTGGAGCCATAACATGAAGATGTTTTGGCCTTTTGGAGCTCAAGAAGAGTCTATATAGGGTTTTCTGTACGTTCTGGATCAAATGGTGACCTCTATTTGCTGATTAGAGCACATATGAAGATACTTTTTTGTGGGTTCAAGTCCATGGATGTATGGATCAATCCGTGTTTTGGAGCAGTTCTTGAAGTTGTTTGAGCATGGGGAAGGCCTTACAGGGGTTTTCTTACCTTCAGATGTTTACTGCAACAACTATTACTTGTAGGGTACAAGTCATTTATTCTTGTCTCACCAAGTCTTTGTAGGAGACACCTTTATTTGTTGATGGTTTCGTGAATGAATATAGGTTTTCATGATGTTTATAGAGAGAGTTATCTACATGAGAACGTTTCCTTAAAGGGGAAACTAGAGACTTGTTTTATCAACAAACCTTATGTACTCTTTTTCAGTGAATATATGGAGTGGTCTAGCTATGTTGGCAGACCCAGAGATGTAGCCCAGGAGGGGTGAGATCTGTCACCAAATTATTTTTTGATTCTCTTCATGAACTCATGTATGAGCTAAATGATGAGATGTTTCTTATGTTTTAAGTTTACATGAAAAAATAACTCATAGTCATTGAAGAGACCTTTTAAACCGTGTTTTTTTATAAGACCCATTTTTCCTTGCAAAGTGTCAAGAGAATATGATCACTTTTTATGAAGGAGAAGTTCTTGTCCAATTCTAGATCACAAAAGAACAAGGAGATTACTTCACTAATGGGGAAGCTCACAATGTCAAACACACATCCTATGCAAACAATGGAATTATTCATTTCGGAGAAGAAGAGAAACAAGTTAAAGCTTAAATTGCATGATGCTCTTACAAAGAATAGGGAACTATAGGATCAAGTTACATTGTTAGAAGCATAGTTGAAAAATGTGAAAGAGAGGAGAGATGGAAGTATGCAACAAGCCGCTAACATTTTGATAGGACAAGTAGAGTCATTGACCTTGTTAGAGGATACATGGAAACTACAAGTTTCTTTAACAACCCAAGAGAGAAGATTGAAAAATAAGGAGTAGGAGCTAGATAGAGTTAAGATGGAATTACACCAGGTTGAAGAGCATGGTGAAGAGATTGAAGTTGACCTGAAAATTATGAGTAGGAAACACCCCAACAAATCAACATTTAAGGTAACCAGGGGGACTATTTGGGACAAAATCGTCAAATTAATACAAAAGAAGTGGGGATGCCTAGAGATTATTCGAGAGAAGATAGAAATGGTTAGATCACCCCACATAGAAATGAAGGCACTCAAGGGACCCCTTAGAGAGAACCCAAATAAAGAAGAAAAATATTTTAGTTATTTAAATCAACTAGCCAAGATAGAGTTTGTGAAAGTAGCTTTGACCTGATATGCATTGATAAGTAGAGAAAACCAAGTGAAGAAAAAATAAGGATTGATAGAGTTAGTTGAATAAAAGGTATAATACATGTGGCGAGATATTAAGGAGTTCAATGAAAAGTGTGAGGTTCTTTATAATATGAATTTCCCTCACCTGTTTCGATGGGAATGGTGACATCTACCTAAAATATGTCCTGATGAACAACCGAAATGCACTCAAAGAAGATCAACAAGGATTTGGACAAGAAGATTGCTTGGTATAGGGAAATTATATCTTTGGTTTATATAAAGACCAATTTAATTTTCTTTTCACATTGAGAAATATTTTTTAGGAAATAAGGAAGGTAGACTATAGACTAGTGATGGTTATTGAGAATCTTGTTCAAGAGGCTCAAGCCTACAAGATACCCATGGGTCATGAATGGAAGAACTTGTTGGGATTCTACAAATTTTCACTCCATAATGAGTTCCCATTTATATTAGAACACACTCTAGTGGAGGTCAACTCCATGTCAAGGTCATCACCACAGGAAACACAGTAGTAGTAGTCACAACAATTAGCATCAGTAGCAGTACAATCAGCACCGCTGGTAGCACGTTCATTGTAGTGTTTGGGCTAGTTAATTCCCAAGAGTAAGAAATAAGGTTGTGCCCATCCAAGATAGAGATGCTATCAAATTCAAATATAGAGTGGCCCAATCAATAGTCAATAGATTTTGAAAGAAACTTCTAGAAGAATTTAGTTACAATACATCTGGATATTTGTAATAAACTTGAGTCGTTTTCCAAATACCACTAGCTCTTTAGAGTAGGGCGAAACTCTCTGATTCCCTATATATAGACCTCATTTTGAAATGTAAAAGGCAGGGGGACAGGGAGGGGGGGAATCTTGGTTGTAGGGTAAACTCTGCCAAATTTTTTGGTGGTTTGTTGGGACGTCTTGAAGCAATTTTGGGGAAGAATTCTGAAGTAAATCTTTGGATGTTTGTTTTTCTCATCATATATGTGTCCATGTCACCTTTATTTACAATTTTACCACTAATTATATGCAAGTTTGTGCAGTTTTGATGACATTTTTAGTTGTGAACCTAATATTTTATACAAATTGTGTAGACTTGTATAAATATTATAGGCTGAAATGAATTCTAACATTATTATGATGGTTTGTTTTAGTTTTGCAAGATATATCAAGTTAGCTTGAAGAGTATCTTGGCTTTCTTGATATTTCTCATAATGGTTTTAAAAATAATTGGTAAATTTCAAATTATGTGTTTCTAATGGTTGAATGCGTAATTGCTCAAACATCCACTAGGCATTATCTAGTTTAAAGGAATTCTTAATGTCTCTTTTAAATTGGGTGAGGCTCGAATCTCCTTTTTTATCCATATTTTACTTTTCCAAAACTTTTATGTCAAACCAAAGAGTTATGAATGCTCTTGCTCAAAATAAGTGGAAATGCAACTTAGCAAAAGACTTAATGTATGTTGTTTTTTCCCCAGCCTTGATTCTTAAACAACTCTCTAATTAACAATTACCTTAAGCAAGATATAAGATAAATTTAAAGGATTTTATTTTATGCAACAACTTGCATTGAATAACACCCAATGAGGGTCGAATTGAATAAGAACAATTTTTTGAGTTATCTATTGTTTCAATTATGTGGGTTACTGATTACATTTGATCATTGAAATGCTGGATCTAAATTGACATGAATATTTAACCTTATGGTTGTGATATAATTAATTGTGGTATTTCCTTTTCTTGTGACATTTAAAGGGGAAAATGAAATGCATGTATCTTGAATGTGTAATTGTAGTATGTTAGTATCATTGGTTCAGGTTTGAATTTCGTATTCATACACATAATTTATTATAGCAAATTAGTATATGATCTATATGCCTAATTTAACACCATATTACATCAAATCATTTGGAAAGAGAGCATGAACCAACACAACATGAAATTTCAAACACAAGTAATATCTCTCCAAGTGTAGGATGATCGTTAATAACGTTTGAATTATAGTATAGTATAGTGTGACAATGGGGAGCCAACATCTCTTGGTGCCATTGTTGGATATGATTTGACTTCATTCCCTGGGTGAGATGACATTCCTTTTAGATTTTTGTGGTGGACAGAGATTGAAAATAATAGTTTGTGCCCTCCACCTAATGACTCCACCTTTTCCAACCTCCTTATCACCTCTCTTATTCATTCGTTCATCTTCCCTTATGTTATACTCACCACTTGACTACAATTAATGAGGTCTTTACAAATTCCTATTATATATATCTCACTTAAAACATCCTATGTTAAACACCCTTTAATCATTTTGTGGTCTTCTCTCCACACCACTACATTCTAGCTTCATGAAGAAGATATACCCAAAATGATCACGATCAAAATCTTGTACCTCCCATTTCCAACCATGAGTGCCTTATGTACACATTGAATCAAAGATATAAAAACTTAGCCAATAAGCCCTCATAAAATCAAACAACTAGAGTTATACCTCTAGCATAAGTCCTAGTGATCACACAATTGCCATGCTCTGATATTAATTATACAAATACCAGACCTTCGAAGTAATTGTGAGCATACAAAATCTCTTAGTCTTAGATTGAAACTCAAATAAGAAACTTTGCAAACAATTGAGAAAACCAAAACCCTAATCTCATTTGGTGCTATGAATCTAATTCTACAACATATTATGGTCAGACAAGGTCAACCTTGTAATCAGTTAAAAAAATCGTTGGCTTGGGTGGATGCAAAATATGCCCCAATGGCTCTACCTAGAGTGCTACATGATATGCCTGAAAACTACTTCAAATTGATGCGTTGGTTTAGTGGTGAGAAGAGGGAAAGATTTGAAGAACATATCAACCTGTTCTAAGATTTTACTGTTAATTTCATGGTGGAAGACAAAGATGTTTTCATGAGAATTTTTGTAAAAACCCTTGAGGGATACATACATAAATTGTTCTATACCCTTCCCAATAACTTTTTACATTCGTGGGATGATTTAGAGAGGAAAGTTCGAGCATAATGTGGTGAGAATAAATATTTTCAATATTATCTTACCAAATTTTCAACGGTAAAGAAGATGTGATCAGAAAATGTAGAGGGGCTCATGAAGAGATTTAATAAACTCTACAAAAAAGCTCTAAACAAGATTAAACCCACCCCCACTATTTCCACGGTGAATTATGTAGCTTCCTTCAAGCTAGATTTCTAGATTATGCTCAGGGAGAGATGACCTCAAAACCTATCAAAACTTATCAGACCTCTAGTTTAACACAACTAAGATAGAAGGAGACTTAACAACAACGGGGAAAATAAGAAGGTTAGAAGTAGCAGATGAGAATCGTGGCTTGGAAAGAGAGAGGGGAGGAAACAAAGACAAGGTTAAATATCAAAGAGGAATTTGATAAAAACACTTATCAAAAGGATCCATCTGAGGAAAGGATCAAAGAAATGAATTGATTAATCAGAAATATATCAAAAAATTTTGCAAATCTTGAGGATGAGGGGCTGAGTAAGAATCCTAACCAACCTCTTGGTAATCCACCTTTATTTTATAAAAATTTGCACCTGTAACAAATGAACATGGATACAAGAGTTGATGAAAAACATATATAACCCCCTCTAAGGAGAGATATCAACCTACAAGGTGATGAATATCCAATGAGTATGTGCAAGAGAAAGATATAAATTTGGCAGGAGACGAAGGTCCCACATTTTACATTACCAAGAATGATTACACACAATCCCTTGCAACACTTGAAAATAATATCCCATATGATTATGAAGGGTATGAAGACTACAAATTCCTATCCTCTCAATACCAGAAAATAACAAACTCTATTATGGAAAAAATCTGATAAGGCTATGACCTATGGCGTACGGTAGGAAGAACCACATCATAAATCGATAGAATAAACTAAAAAAATGGAATTATTGTCTCCTAACCCTGAACCTACAAAAAATGAAATCCTCACACCTCTTGAACCTTTAACGGGAACACAAGAGGTCCTAATAAAGAAGAGGAATAATACTCAAGACCAAAACCCAAAATCTACATGAGAAACAAAGGTGCCTAATGAGCCTATGCCTCCATATTTCCAGAGCCAACCAATAAAGGAAGCAAAGTGAAACTTACTTCCCCTTTTAAATCTCGAGCAAGAGCTAATAAAAATGAAAGTCCCTATCCCTTTATTGGAACTACCGCAAAACCCAACTTACCAACCACTAATATAGAAAATCGTGATCCTACCTCAACAAATCACCCGTAATAACACTCTCAACAATCAATAAGATTGTTCATACATGGATTTTTAGGCCTCACATAGAAGAATAAGACAATAATAGTCCTCCTTCCTACATTGCCTTGAATGTTCATAATTAGTTTCTACATAATTGTATGTTGAATTCAGGATTGTCCCACAACCTCATGCCCAAATTGGCTATGGAAGAGTTTGGGTTTTGCATCACCAAACTATACAATGATATTTTCTCATTCAATTATAGGAGGGTAAAATTATTGAGTATCATTAAATACTTGGTAGTTTCCTTTACCCAAATACCAAATAAGAGTATGGTCATGGATATAGTGTGTTGGGTTGTGTTATATTCCTTCCACGACTAACCCATGTAGTTAATAGGGGGGTTAGAAGGGGGGCGGAGCCGCCCCTTCGTTGCGCCTATTGCATAGCAGGGGGAGTCACAGGGGGTTTCATGGGTGCAAGTAACCCCATTCTATGGGGTCTGCGGCAGCGCCCTGGAAAATTTTTGGTTTTGGACCCTATATTAGGTTGGGCAGACATACCTATGGTTTTGTGCATGTTTTTCGCACATGGTTTTGGATGCGATGGTTTTGGGTCCATGGTTTTGGATGCAATGGTTTTCGGTCCATGGTATTGGATGCTTCAGCGTGTATAAATATTTGTTGTAACATTGAAAGGAAAATAATGAAAAATCAAGGTGGTAGTCTCGGTTTTAGGATCCAGGGGAAAATACTTGTGTATATGTGTTTTATGTGTTATTCTCTTGCATTGTTTTATTTTATGTGTTTTAGAATTCAGATGCAAGTAATTTTTGTACGGGGTTAAAACCTACATTTGGTATTAGAGTCATTTTCGCTTCAAGGGGATGCATTTGTTGTTGAGGGGTTTCGCTTAGGCCTCTGGTAGACCCTTTTCAGTGGGAGATCTATGAGATCGATTCTAGTGGTGAAAGAAGATGGCGAGCAGTGGAAAGATAGAGATCAAGAAATTTAATGGTTAGAGTTTTGAGTTGTGGAAACTCAAGATGGAGGATCTGTTGATGGATAAAGATTAGTGGATCGCAGTAGATCTACGTACTAAACCAACGAGAGTGTCTAATGAAGAATGGAAGAAGTTAGATTGGAAGGCAAAGAGCACAATATGATTGTGTGTCTCAGATTTAGTATTGTTGAATGTATCAGGGGAAGCTACGACTAAGGCTTTGTGGGATAAGTTAGGGACTTTGCACCAATCTAATTCTTTGGTGAATAGACTGTTCTTGTGGAAAAAGTTGTATAACCTGAGGATGAAAGATGGAGACTCGGTGATAGAGCATTTGAACGCATTTAATACTGTGGTAAGTCAGTTATTATCTGTTGATATTAAAATTTTAGATGAAGATAAGTGCATTAGTTTGTTGTGTTCTCTTGCAGATTCGTGGGATAGTCTGGTTATTTCAATAGGTAGCAATGCAACTGCCTTATAGTTTGATGAAATAGTCTCATCCTTGCTGATTGAGGAGATGAGATGGAAAAATATGGAGAGCCAGAATGGTGATGCCTTATCTACGAGGATGGTCCTAGAACATAAACAAAAAATAAGTCATTGAGTGGGAGAGCTAAATCTCCAAGAAAACTTGTAAAGGGGGTGTGCTAGAAATGCAGAAAGGAACGACACTACAAAAGGGACTGTAAATCTTAAGCTCCTGATAAAGGAAAGGGATCTGATGATGCTCCTTACCTAGAGGTGAAAATCACATCAGATTAAGGTGGGGATGTGTACTTGGCTTCTTCAAGTACACATGTAGATCATGAGGCATGGTTGATTGACTCAGGTGCATCCTTTCACTTCATCCCCATAGAGAGTGGTTCTATGAGTATGAGAAATATGATGGTGGTGATGTCTTCTTAGGGGATGATAGGAAGGCTAGAATCATTGGTTGTCGAAAAGTAAAGTTGAAGTTGCAGGGTGGAAGGGTTAGAACACTTTCGAGGGTTTTGAATATTTTTGCATTAGCCATAAACCTGATTTCTATAAGCAAGATGGATGATGCAGGTGTAAAAATAGTGTTCAAGAAGGATACCTACAAGATGGTTCGGGGGGAATTGGTATTGAGATGGGGAGTTCAAATTGGAACTCTATACAAGCTGCAAGGTAGCACTATTGTTGATGGGTGCAACAATTATGTTCTTCCTGAAAGTGGAGTAGAAAATCTAGTGGTCTCTAGAGAGAAGACCATGTTGTGGCATCAAAGGCTTGGACATATTGGAGAGAATGGCCTTCGAATACATCGTGGTAAAGGTATGGTAGAAGGTATGAGTAATATCTCTCTGGATTTTGGTTTATGTGAAATATGGGAAGCAGAATCCGGTGAGTTTCCCCTATGGTGGTAAGGGGGTGAAATAGATATTAGAGCTTGTGCATAGTGATGTGTTTGGACCTGTGAAGGTTCCATCACTAGGTAAGTCTATGTACTATGTATCATTTGTACATGAATTCTCAAGGAATACATAGATATATTTCCTTAAGAAGAAATATGAAGTCTTTGACAGGTTTAAATAATTTAAGGCTCTGGTGGAAATCTAGACAAAGAAGAAGATAAGGGTGTTGAGGATAGAAAACGGTGGAGAGATTTGCAGTAAGGAATTTGAAGAATTCTGCAAGAAGTGTGGTATAGCATGGTAGAAGACTACTCGATATACACCTCAGAAAAATGGAGTTGCAGAAAGAATGAACAAGACATTGATGGAAAGGGCAAGAAGCATGCTTAGTGGTGTTGGGTTAGGACAAGAATTCTGGGTAGAGGTGGTAGAGACATCGTGTTACCTGGTCAATAGATCACCTTCATTAGCGTTGGAGGATAAGACTCCACAAGAGGTATGGACTGGTAAGAAACCCTCTCTTTCACATCTGAGGGTATTTGGATGTGATGCATATGTACATGTTCCAAAGGAGAAATGAACCAAGTTGGATAGTAAATCTGAAAAGTGCATCTTTATTGGGTATAAGGATGGTTTAAAGGGTTTTAACAAGGAAGGATGTGTACAGCCAAGATGTGGTGTTCAAAGAGGTGAAACATGTTATTAAACATGAATTCCAACCAAAGGAACCTGAGAAGATAGAGTTTGAGCTAGAGGAGGAAGAATCAGACTCTACAGTAGAAGAGGAATCAGAAGATGAAGAGCCACAAACTTTGGGTGTGAGAAGATCAGTTCGAGAAAGAAGGTATCCAGAAAGGTATAGTCCATCTGCTTTCTGCTCAAATTTTGCTTTATCTATTACTAATGATGATCCCAGAACTGTGAAGGAAGTAGTAGATCCAGAGGATGGAAAACTCTAGAAATAGGCCATGGTTGATGAAATGGCATCTTTACACAAAAATGAGGCTTGGGATATGGCGGATTTGTCAGCTAGAAGGAAACCCATATGCAACAAATGGGTGTTCAAGAAGAAGACAAATGCAGAAGGAAAGGTGGAGAAATACAAAGTTCGGTTGGTAGAAAAAGGTTATTCCCAAGTGCTAGGAATTGATTTTGGTGATATTTTTTCTCCTGTTGCCAAGGTAACTTCTATTAGATTACTTTTATCTATTGTTGTTGCTTTTTATTTTGAGGTAAAACAGATGGATGTGAATACAACACTTCTTCACAGGGATCTAGAAGAGGAGATCTACATGAACCAACCTTAAGGCTTTGTGGTGAAAGGTAAGAAAGAACTGGTATGCAAGTTAAAGAAGTATCTGTATGGGTTAAAACAATCACCAAGGATGTGTTATTAGAAATTTGATACATTTATAGGAGGCCTTGTCTTCACCAGAAGCAAAGCAGATCATTGTGTGTATTTTAAATTAATTGGTGACCATATTATTTATCTAGTCTTTTATGTGGATGATATGTTGCTGGTTGGAAATGACAAAGAAATTATCCAGGACTTGAAGACCCATTTGTCCTCCAAATTCGACATGAAAGATCCTAGTGTTCAAACTATATTTTGGGCATGGAAATTAAAAGAGATTATAGAAAGAGGAAGCTCTGGTTAAACCAGAGGAAGTATGTCAAGACAATATTGTAGAGGTTTAATATGCAGGATAGTAAGCCGGTGAAGGTTCCTATTCCTATAGGTGTAAAGCTATCTGTTGAAGAGTGTCCCAAGACACAAGAAGAGGAATAGGACATGTTCCATGTTCCATATGCAAGTGCAGTCAGTAGCCTGATGTATGCGATGGTCTATACTAGACTAGACATTACACATTCAGTGGGAGTATTGAGTAGGTTTATGTCAAAACCAGGGAAGGAGCACTAGACTGTAGTGAAGAGGGTTTTCAGGTATTTGCGTGGCACTAATGATTATGGTTTGTGCTACCAAGGAAGACTAGGATTGGATAGAGTGTTGGATATTCATGGCTTTGTTGATGCAGATTGGGTTGGAGATCTAAATCATAAAATATCTACAAGTGGGTACGTGTTTAACCTATTTGGAGGTGCAGTCAGTTGGATGAGTAAGAAACAATCTGTAGTGGCACTATCAACTACATAGGTAGAATACATGGCAGCCCCTCATGCAAGGAAGTAGTTTGGTTGTAGAGTTTGTGTTCAAGTATGGGGTTAGTATAGGGAGCTATAAGGATAGACTGTGACAACCAAAGTGCAATTTTCTTGGAAAAGAACCCTGCATATCATTCAAAGACAAAGCAAATTAATGTTCAGTATCACTTTGTGAGGGATATGATAGAAGACAAAAAGTTGTTGCTAGTAAAGGTGGACACTTTGAAGAATATTGCAGATGCATTGACAAAATTTGTGAGCTCTAAGAAGTTCTCTTGGTGTATAGAAACAATGGGTGTTACAGGGCTGGATAAATGACTAAGCTCTCTTGTAGCCCCCAGTGGAAAGAAAACAACAAGTGGGAGAATGTTGAGTTGTGTTATATTCTTTCCACGACTAACCCATGTAGTTAACTGGGGGGTTAGAAGGGGGGCGGAGCCTCACCTTTATTGTGCCGATTGCATAGCAAGTGGAGTCATAGGGGGTTTGAGGGGTGTAGGTAACCCCACTCTATGGGGTCCGAGGTAGCACCCCAGAAAATTTTGGTTTTGGACCCTATATTCGGTTGGGAAAACCTACCTATGGTTTTGTGCATGTTTTTAAGACATGGTTTTGGATGCGATGGTTTTTGGTCCATGTTTTTGGACGCCATGGTTTTTGGTCAATGGTATTGGATGCTTCAACATGCATAAATATCTATTGTAATATTGAAAGGAAAATTATGAAAAATAAAGCTGGTAGTCCTGGGTTTGGGATCCAAGGGAAAATCTCTCTGTATATGTGTTTTATTTGTTATGCTCTCGCATTGTTTATTTTCTGTGTTTTAGAATTCGTATGCAGGTAATTCATGTACGAGGTTAAAACCTGCATAGTGGTAGCTGATACCCCAACCTCATACGGTATGATCCTTTTTAGATCATGGGTGAGGAAATTGGGAGGAAACCTTCAAATGTACCTATCATATGCCACCATACCAATTTCTGGTTGATAAGAACATTAGATCTATAGGGAATCCAAGCTATTGTACATGACTAGTGATAAAAATAACTTTGAAAACATAATTATTTGTGCCACAAAATAATTGATGGGATTTTATAGCTTATTGATCGGTCATGAAGTTTCCATTAAGATAGAGATGATCCCTATTGAATAGGAGGAAATATATAAATTTGATCATGTATGGAAATTTTTCTTTGAGAGAGCATGTTCCCGAGAAGGCATGAGAGCGAGGGTGAATTTGATACCACTTGTGGGGTAGAGCATCTCACTCTCCTATAAACTAGAATTCAATGCCACTAATGGTGTTTCCGAATATGAAGCATTAATTCTAGGACTAGAGAAAAGTCATGAAATGGGAGGGAAAAACCTTGTGGAGTTTGGGGATTCAGAATTAGTAGTCTTGCAGGAGACGAATTTTTACACCACCAAGTACCCTAGAATGAAATCATATTGATTTGTTGCATGTGATATTATTGAGAATTATTTTAATGTTTTTAACATCATATCTATGCGCATGGAAGATAATCAACTCACATATTCCTTGATGGTTGCGGCCAAAACCTTCCACCCTCCTCTTGAGGTGATGTTGAAATATGAGGCTGAAATGCGTTACCGACCATCTGTTCTAGAAAACATGAGACATTAGCAAGTTTTTGAGGATTAACAATAGCTAAAAGGGTTCCTAGAGATTGCAGATGAGTTTTCAACAATCAACATTGATTCAAACAGAGAAGTACTTGAAGATGATTAGGACGGGGACTCTGAACAAGATGACAACAAAAAGTTACTAAATCAGATTGGAGGTCACTTATAAATAAAACTCAAGAATAATTTCATCCCAAAGGGACTATTTCCTCTCAATCAAAGTTTTTATTAGAATGATATACCCACAAGGTCAGATTTTATGCTAGTAGATGAGAACATGGAGGAAAATATCCTTAAAAAAATAAAAAATCCACAAAATGTAAAAATTTCCAAGTTTTTTCAACTTACCTATAAGAAGAAGTACATTGAGTTATTTTAGCAATTTAAATATGTTTTTTCATGGAGTTATGGAGATTTTAAAACTTACAATACTTCCATTATTCAACATAGGATATCGTTGAAAGAAAACACTAAGCCTTTTGTGTAGAAACTTGGGAGATTCAATCCCATCCTGTTACTGACAATAGAAAATGAGTTCAGGAATCTATTGGATGGAAAGATAATAGTCCTACTGAGATACTCTTAATGTGTGGAAAAGTTTGTAGCAGTTTTAAAAAGAGAATGGAGACATTAGACTCTATGTGGATTTTAGGAAATTGAATCAGTGTTTGTTGAATGAAAACTATCCCCTCGCTAAGATGGATCACTTGCTACAAAAAGAGATAGGAGCATCCAAAATATATATGATGGTTGGCTTCTCAGGTTACAACCAGATAGAAATGCACTTGGATGACAAAGACAAGACTACATTCATGAAGCCATGGGATACCTTTATGTTAAACAAAATTCCTTTTGGGTTGTTGAATGCAGGAGTTACCTTTCAAATGGCCATGGATATCACATTTGTTGAAGAGAGAGAGACGGGTTCATAGTTATCTATCTAGATGGCATGACTATTTTCTCAAAATTAGATGATGATCATCTAGCACATTTGAGGCAAGCCTTCCTTAAGTACAAAAAATTTGGCCTCTCACTGAAACCCAAGTCATTCTGTGCATCGCAAGAAGGAAAGCTTCTAGGACATATTGTCCCAAAAGAAGGTGTTAAGATTGACTTGGCGTGGGTAGAAGCCATTTTTGAAGATTGGCCTACCTTAGAATAAGAGTGAAGTTTAGTCCTTCTTGGGTAAAGTTAATTTCCTACGCAAATTTATTGTAAACTTTGTAGAACTCTTAAATCACATTAATTGCATGCTCAATTAAAACAGTGAATTTAGGTGGACTCTAGAGTGAGATTCATTTAAGAAGCCCCAGTCTTAGCAACTCCTGATTTTTCCAAAGAATTTCATATTTCTCCTTTCCATCCAAACATACCATAGTTGTATTTTTATGAAAAAGAATGAAGAAGTCTATGAGAAATCTATATTATTCTTTAGTCGTTCCCTAAGTGATGTTAAGCGGAAATACATCATCTTGGAGAAACAAGCATATTCTATGGTAAACGATTTCAAGGCTTTTCAAGAATATGTGCCATGCTATAAGGTGATAACATATGTGTTGTTTGCAATGGTAAAATAAATACTTTCTCAACCTGATAGTGATGGTCGACGAGGAAAATGGACATAAAAGTTATAATAATATGATCTAGAGATTAAGCCTACTAGGTTGGCCAAGGGTCAAGGATTAACTAAATTGTTGACCAAGGAAAATCATGTTGCATTGGAACTATGTACTAATAAATATTTTTGCAATATCAAAGGAGAGGATAATCCACAAGAACCTCCTTCTTCAGATGAAGAGAATCCAAAATAATCTCTTCATCTTGAAGGAGAGAATCCATAAGAACCTCTCTTTCTATTAGGAATGAATCCACAAGAAACCTTCCTAAAGGACCTCCCAAAATTCCAAAATTCTCTAAGGTACAGAGATATATTCTTCTTTTTTCAAAATTTGGAATGTCCACCCAAGCTACCAAAGGCTAGATGAGAATATTTAAAATTGAAAGTAATGAAATAGTGCATTTTGTCTAAAGGATTGTCCTAAAAATATCCCGTTGACATCCTTATCACTTGTGTAATGAAATACCAAGCAAAGAAGATCACATCAAAATTTTATCGAGGAACATGTGGAGGACATCATGTATGAAAGGTCATGAATCACAAAATATTAATGGAAGAATACTGTTATCCCTCCATGTTCATGGATATCAATGTTTTTGTTCAAGCCCATCCAGAATGTCATATGTTTTCAAGAAAGTAAAAGCATCAACATTTTCCATTGAAGCCAATCATGGTGGAATCTCCTTTCCAGCAATGGGGATATGATTTCCTCATAAAAATACATCTTAACTCAAGTGGGAAACGTAGATTCATTCTCATGACCACTGGTTATTTCCTCAAGTGGATGGAAGCATTCCAACCCAGAAAGACGATGAGAATGTTGTTATAGCCTTCTTGGAGGAAAATATTCTTTCAAGGTTTGGGTGCCCCTGGAAAATCGTCACAGATAATGCTCCCTCTTTAAAGACTTTCAAAGTGATGAAGTTTTGTCAAGATTACAGTATGGAGTAATTGCACTCCATAAATTATTTCCCTCAAGGAAACGGGCTAGCAGAGTCAACAAACAAGAACCCAGTGAATAATATCAAAAGCACATTGGATAAGAACAAGAGGAATTGGGATGCATATCTGAAATACATTGTGTGTATGGATAGGATTAACACTAAAAGAGCTATCGACACTTCTCCATACCAGTTAGTCTATGGAATGGATGTGGTATTTCCTACGAACCTCAAAGTGCCAGTGATAAAATTATTACAAGAAGAAACACTAGGTGCCATTCCAATGCAAATAAGGGTCTTTCAAATGATAGACATTCAACAATAAAGGGAAGTAGCCTTAATTAAATCCAAATCCCACCAAAAAAGTAAAGGCTACATTTCATAGAAATTCCAAAGAATGAGACGTACATGTTAGGAATGTCATGCTAAAATGGGACTCACTCAAATATGATAAAGAAAAACATGGAAAGTTTTATAAAGAGTACTTGATAACAAAACTTATCAGTTGGAGACACTGGATGGAGAATCTCTTGGGAATCCTATAAATGGTAGGTTCCTAAAGAAGTTCTTCACCCAAAAAAAAGAGAGCAAAGAAACAATTATTTTATTCCTGGATGTGTAAAGCATAATGTTTGAAATTAATTTCCAGTAACGATTGAGAAGAAATAGGTTATTCCCTTGAACTATAGAATCCATATCCCAATGTTAAGAAAGCACTAGAATGAAAAGTTCTCAACATACCATAGGGGCCTTTTTCCCCCATGGAGCCAATGTTAGTCTCAAAATCCAATAAAATCCAATGAATGGTGAAACTTGAGGCTAAATGCGATCAACTAATGGTTCAACTACAACATGGTCACATTCCTATTTCTAGGTTCTTGTGACTGTTGGGATAGGGCACAATTTTTTTCCCCATGGGTTGCACTACACTCCAAGCCTTGGCGTTGGGCACCAACACACATTCCTAAGAGGTGGCTCAGTGAGCCAGGGCGAAAAATATCACAAAATTAAGGGCATCTGCAGAAGCTGTAGACCACTGAGATCTAATAACGGGAACACCCATAGATCAAATGGCTCCTAGCCCCATGCACCACCAAAATAAACACACAATAATGCATAAATTCCATGTGGAGTCTACCACATGTAACCATCACAAGCCTTCCACATGACATCATAACCTGAAATCTCTAGCTCCCACCTTGTGTGAAATGTTGTCGTGTTTCCTCACCGACATCACTCGTGCCCCACTGCTATGCCACATTGAAGTCACCACCACCCATGACCATGCTAGAATCCACGTGGACCCTTCATGTTCCTCCTCTTTGTGTCCACCTCAAACACCACATTGTTGAAAATGGCAACAAGAAATGCTATAAATAGAAATGCTATAAATAGCATTACTATAAATAGCATTTTAGGTACCACTGTTTCACATAGCAACAAGGAATGAAAAATGGAAATACTAAAAATAATATTTCTATAAATAGAATTTTGGGATAGATTCCAATTTAATTAGTCCTTGAATTAAAATTTGAATTTAGTCTCACTAGCTGTTTGAAAAATAATTAATTAATTCATCTTGAGTTAATTAGTTGGAGAAATTCAAGCTAGAAGTCTTTGTGAAGACATGCAATAGTTATCCCTTTGATTGATGAAGTTATCCCTTAATTAATGAGATAAGGATGAGTTGTATTTAAGTTGTAATTAGTTAGCTTAGTTAACTGAGTTAATTCTAGTTAAATTAGTTCCAAACAGATGGAGGAACTAATTGTGAATTCAGTCAGTTAATGCATGCATGCGTGCAACTAGTGTTCTCCAGATAACTGAATATTCTCTCATAAATAACTCATGCATGTCAATTGAGATAGGGACCTAGTTGAGAGTAAAGGAAGGGACAATGTACTATCAGTTGGAGGAATTTTCCTATATAGGAAACTCATCCATGTAGAAGGAATCATCTCCTTCAGGATGGCTCAGTTATTTCAGAGCTTAGTGAGTAGTGTGTGAGGTAATTACACACAGGTGGTAGCTTGAGGACCCAGGAGAAACTGCGAAAGGAAATAAGAGGCTTGGAGGACTGAAGGAAGGCACAGGTGTTGTCTTTTCTATCTATGAGCAGTAGTGAGGGATTGTACTGAGAGTCGGATAGCTTGTGAGCTAAAGCTTTGTGTAATCCTGAAATATTTCCTCTTGTATGATAATATAGATAGCAGGGTTTTTAGCTGAGGCTTTCCCCAGAGTATTCTTTTGTGTTTCATGTGTGTGATTTCTTCTTCATCCATTATATGTGTTCTATTTGATCTTGCTCAAAATCGATTAAGCTTCTGCAAGTTTGTTTGTAGAAGTAGATCAAGTAATTTGCTTTAGTTACATTGCATTATCAAGTGATCTATAGTGAGAATTTCTACACGGTATCAGAGCAAAGGTGATCAAAGTAGAGAACATTATACAAAGAAGGGAGAAGTTCAAAGGTTGAAGTTCTCGATTGTAGAAATCAAATTCTTATCACATCTCAAAGTTCACCAATGGCGTTCAATGGTTTGAGACTTGAGTATGCCTTGGATGGCAGCTTGAATTATATAGCCTCGAAGGATTGCATGGAGGCAGTATTAGAGGACAACAATTTGAAGGACATCATTGATTGAGAAGTCCCCAAGCCAGCAACGGCTAATGCCCAAGAATTGGCAGAATGGAATAAATGTGTGGCTACAGTAAGGAGGATTCTTCCGGAGGGAGTTTGAGACCATATTGTCTTGAGTATCCATGGGAAGGAGACACCATTTTCAATGTGGAAAACACTGAAGGATCTATATCAGAACAATAATGATTAGAGGAAGTTGGCACTGAAAGACAAGCTTCAGAAAATCAAGTGTGAAAAGGGTGACACAACCTCTACATATCAAAGCAAGCTCACCACCTGTAGGGATGAGCTTGGAAGTGTAGGAATCATGACAACCGATGATGACATGGTGATTATTTCTCTCCTCGATATTTCTAAGAGTTAGCATTGCTACCAAGACTAGGTAAATGGAAGAGAGAAAATGCTAGATTGGGAACGACTTTGGTTGGATCTGATGTAGGAGGAGATAAGAAGAAGCACTAAAGATGGTTCTTCATCCAAGGACGATGAAGAAAACTGCACCTTAACAAGTAAGGCAAAGAAAGGAAAGGAGAAGGATTCTCATCCCAAATCGAGTTCTTCCCACGGTGGGAAGAAGTTTGACAAATCAAAAGTGTGATGCTTTCATTGTCATGAGGTGGGCCATTTTGCTACAAATTGTCCACTGAATAAATCCAAGAAGGGATCCAAGAAAGGATCAGAAGGTGAGGCACTGCCATCACAAGTCAAGTTGGATTTCACCCTCTTCACATGCATGGTTTCATCCATGGTGGGATGTGGTTGGTTTCTTGGCAATGGAGCTTCATTCCACATGACCAGCGATAAGAGTTTGTTTAATAACTTGGAGGAGAAATATCTCCAGATACTCATAGTGATGGGTGATGATGAAAATTATAGTGTCTTAGGAGTAGGCACAGTTGTTTTTTAGAGGGAGCATGGAGTTCGCATTACCTTGACATATGTGAATTATGTGCCAGGACTGAAGAAGAACTTGGTATCAATCACGATGTTGGAAGACAAAGGCTATGAGGTAGTCTTCAGTAAGGGAAAGTTTTTCCCTAGACACATCACCACGCAATAGGTGAAGCAGATCGGTTCACAAGTCAAGAATCTGTATGCTCTTGAGGTTCAAGATGCATGAAAATCCTTGAGGAGCAAGGAAAATGTTCGAGACTTGGTGGTTGAGAGGGAGAGTACATTACCTCTCAACATGTAGTGCTAGAAGAAGTCTCAAACAATTGTGGAGGAGCCAAAATTGGTGAAACAGCTTGAGGAGGTTGTGGAGCAGCCACAACTGGAGAAGCCAAGAGGAGACCAAGTGGATGCATCCACTCATGCAGAGACCTCTAGTAGGGGGAAGTTTTGAGCCAAGTGGTTAGAGGGATCACATGCATCCATACCTCCAGGTGGGAGGTGGGTCGATGTGGAGTGATAGTCCCAAGAAGGCTGAAATAGGGGTAGGATCCTTGAGGTACCCAACCTCTTTGATTAGACCTTGCTATGGGAGCCCTATCAAGGAGTAGCAGGACTAGCTAAGTGGGTAGAGACAAATGCGGATGGAGTAGCAGAGAGAGCTATAGTGTAGTAATCCCAAGACAGTGCAGAGCTAGCAGGCTACAACAATGCAAGAGGCACAAGAGTGTTGCACCAGTGCAGGATATCACAGAGAAGTGTGCAACAGTGCGAGATGAATGGAGTGTTGCAATAGCTCAGAGGTCATAGAGGGAGCACTTGTTAGCAATAGAGGGAGCTTCATCATTAAAGGGTGTTTCTAGCCCAACAGGGAGGTCAGTTGGGATATTTTTTTGTTTCTAGACTTGTTAGAGCAACAACACTAGGGAGAAGTGTTGCATGCAGAACATTCCAAAAGGTTCACGATCAGGTTCGAGTTGAATGCCTTTCTTGTTGAGATGGAGTGTTGAAAATGGAAACAAGAAATGACAAAAACAGAAATTCTATAAATAGCATTGCTATAAATAGCATTTCAGGTACCAGTGTTGGACATAGAAACAAGGAATGAAAAATGGAAATGCTATAATCACATTTATATAAAGAGAATTTCATGATAGATTCCAATTTTAATTACTCCCCAAATTAAAATTGAGAATAGAAATTCGAATTTAGTCTCACTAGCTATTTGAAAAATAATTAATCAATTCATCTTTAGTTAATTAGTTGGAGAAATTCAACCTAGAAGTCTTTGTGAAGACATGCAACAGTGATCCCTTTGATTGAGGAAGTTATCCCTTAATTAAGGAGATAAGGATGATTTGTATTTAATTTGTAATTAGTTAGCTCAGTTAACTGAGTTAAGTCTAGTTAAATTATTTCCAAACAGTGGGAGGAACTAATTGTGAGTTCAGTCAGTTAATGCATGCATGCATGCAACTAGTGTTCTCCAGATAACTGAATATTCTCTCATAAATAACTCATGCATGTCAGTTCAGAGAGAGACCTGATTGAGAGTAAAGGAAGGGATAGTGTACTATCAGTTGGAGGAATTTTCCTATATAGGAAACTCATCCATGACGAAGAAATCATCTCCTTTAGGATTGCTCAGTTATTTCAGAGCTTAGTGAGTAGTGCGTGAGGTAATTACACACAGGTGGCAGCATGAGGACCCAGGAGAAACTGCGCAAGTAAATAGGAGGCTTGGAGGACTGAAGGAACACACAGGTGTTGTCTATTCTGTCTATGAGCAGCAGTGAGGGATTTTATTGAGAGTTGGATAGCTTGTGAGCTAAAGCTTTGTGTAATCCTGAAATATTTCCAGTTGTATGATAATACAGATAGAAGGGTTTTTAGCTGAGGCTTTTCCCAGAGTATTCTTCTGTGTTTCATGTGTATGATTTATTCTTCATCTATTATATGTGTTCTATTTGATCTTGCTCAAAATCGATTAAGCTTCCATAAGTTTGTTTGTAGAAGTAGATCAAGCATTTTTCTTTAGTTACATTGCATTATCAGGTGATCTACAGTGAGAATTTCTACACACATCACTCGCCACATCTACAACCATGTCTTCACTCCACCAATCCACTTCCTTCCACATGTCTTGATCCCACCACTTAGTACACCATCCTAACATCACAAAGTCCTTGGCAGTAAACCTACCACACATGATTAGACTATGGATGTAGTTCCTCATTAGATGGTTGCAATAGGTTTCGCATGAAAAATATGCACGATGGTTAGCCAAGCTAGGGGTTATGGAATGACATGTGTCATTCCTTTGTCACTTCCACACCACCTCAAAGATCACCCAAAGTAAGAACTTGATAATGCAAACTAGCAACACGTGGCACCTACTCCTGTCCAGTAACCAGTAGGAGGTGAACATGTGTCCTGTGCCACATGTGTTTCAAGAAAGCCCAATATAAAGACCCAAAAGGTTGAGTTTTATGTTTTTTTTCAAGAATTATTTACTATATGCTTGAGTTTTCTCCATCACCCAATTAAAAGCACCAATTCTTTGAATTAAACCAGAGAATTCAACCATCTCCTTCGCTCCCAATAAATTCTGATCCTTTGCTTCATTTCTTAGCTTAGGTAAGTGCAAAATTTGAGATGTATGGCCTCTACACCTACACATTGAAGAATGGACTTTACTTATTCGTCAACCTAGATTTTGAAAACCATGGGATACCCCATATTTGAGTACACAATTCACTAGTTCTTGTTTTTGGTAGCTCGATTATAGTAAAATAACCATTGTTCTAATCAATTTTTATTTTTATTTATTTATTTTATTTATTTATTTTTATTTATTTATTTATTATTTATTATTTATTTTATTTATTTTTATTATTTAATTTATTATTTTATTTTATTTTTATTTTTATTTTTTATTTTTTTTGTAATCCCTATAGCCCTCTCTCCTACATGCATTACCTTCTCCTTAGTGTGTGAAGTCTCATATGATGCATCCATTTCCCTACATTGTCCTTTGGGCTTACATGTGGCACACATACGCCGCAACCCTTAAGTCAACATAAGCTCCCACTTATATTCTGTCGAGAGAGTCAACATTTTGAGCATCTACTAAAACAAACGTCACTCCAATGGTTTCTTCTTTGACTAAGAGTACCATTCAGGCCTAAGCTAAATAAAAGTGGAAGGAATCAAATATTCTATATGAGCTTGCAAATATTATAGACCCATTACTAACCATGCCTGACATGAGAAATGTTATTCAAGTCATCTTGGAAATCATTAGTGTGTTGAAATATTATAATTTCATGTGTGCGTTAGGATTCTTTCATGCCGTCTTTCCACAGGTGTTCAATTTCCTAAATATGGTGACCTAGTTCACTATGAAATATATACTAGTGAGGAGGGTAATTGTCTCATCTTATGATGGCTCAAAAATAATTAAAACAACTCTAGAGACCATTGCTGTCATGTTGTCATTCCCAAGTTGGATGGGTTTACATAAGCTAGATAAAAATGAATTTGAAAGGAATTGGGCCACTTTGGCAACTAACATCCAACAACAAGTAGTAAATGCTTGTCTCATGAAGGGGATAACACCTACTCCCAATTAACTTCCTTACCATATTGTAATATTTGAACCTCTATTTGCAATGCCTTTTTCTATGATGGGTCAAGTCCTATGGTTAGACCCTAATGTATTCATAACCACAACCTCCTTAGGTATACTAGTGTATTTTCATCATCCACACACTAAAATCTACATTCATTTCGACTTCCCTAAGTAATTTTCCGAAAATCTTGATTTTAAGGTGATGGAGTTTGAACAAGCGAAATATTTCATCCACAAAACATACATGGTCCACCTATTTATTCATCATAAATATTTGTATCTAGAACACCTCAGGCCTAGGATAGTTGATGAGAATGGAGTCTTTTTTCCAACCTATGACTTGCTACACATAGTCTGTAAGCCCAAGAAAAATCAAAGATTCTCCACTTACATTTCTTCCTTCATGTCCTTCATGTCCATCATGTATGCCTATTTGTGTGGTCAATCATTACTGAGAGTCTTGTATTTCCTCAAAGAAGAATTATAGTTCACTCTAGACACCCCTATAGGTGACTAGCATCTTTTCAAGAACTACACTATCTTAGGATTTATGGTTTCAAAGATCGACCGTATTAGTTGTTGGCCTTTCTTACTGACCACATTTTTGCAATGGAGTATATCCAAAAAAGAATAATCAGTGACCAAGTGCACTTTATCTTGAAAAAGGAAGCAACTAAATTTCACATCCCACATAATGAGGGATCATACACTATAGTCATAAGGAACACCTTGGACATGGTGGAAAGGATCCTCAAAGTTTTTAAGTTCTGAAAAGTCAGGGCATGGAGGTACAATCCCCATGATATCATTTATAATTGCGAAAATATAGGTATCAAGCAAATAATAAACATGATTTGAATCCCCATATCGAAGAATAAATTAATAAATATAGTTGGAAAGAAGTTAGGGAAATTATTCAGCCCACTATGTCGGAAGTTTCTTAGCTCTCAAGGGAAAATGAAGCACTATCGAACCCATCGATGTTGATAAGGAGGGAGAGAAGATCTTGAAGAGGACCATAGTAGATGGAGATCTTAAAGGGGAAAAGGAGGATGATGAAGAGACAAAGTCTCAAGCTCTAAAGTTGTACAATAGCCAACTTGTTGCTACCACAAACCAAACATTCATAATGGAACCTTTGCCTTCTACCATGATGGAACATGCTACCATAGAGTCAAGAGAAGTGGGTCAGGTAGGGAATGTGTCAATCATTGATCAATTTATAGAGATCACCAAATAGAAATCCAGGTAAAGCAAGAGAGACACCAGGATAGCAGAAAATCAACCCCTACCAGGAACACAACTCAAGAGTGCTCTGGATTACGAGAGAGGATTCCTCAAAATGGTGGTATTGGAATTTAAGGTGGAGAACAGAACATCCATAACTGATTACTAGGTACACCAGATGTCATTACAAGTAGATAATGTACGATATACCAATCTCTTGGATTTTCACATGAAAGCCATACACTTGATATATTGGTGGATGCATATGATAGATGTTGATATGACTTGGAAACTACAAGATATGTATACAAAACCTAGTTCTTAGTTAAAATACAAGAAGACCATTGGTAGGGGTATCAGCACAAAGATTAAGTACCTAGAAGAGAAAATCATCATTTAGCTACTCATCCTCAAGACTATTAAAGGTATGAGGAATTGATGAAGGAGAAAAACAAGGATATTGATTCACTAAAGGGGAAGCTCAAGATGCCAAACACACATATTGTGCACACTGTGGATTGTCCATTGTGGAGAAGGAGAGCAATGAGTTAAAGTTGAAACAACATGATTCTCTTACGAAGAATAGGGAACTATAGGATCAAGTCACACTATTAGATGCACAATTACAAAATGTGAAAGAGAGCATGAATGAGAGTATGCAACAAGCCCCTTATATTTTGATAAGATGGGTAGAGTCATTGACCGTGTTAGAGGAGACATGGAAACTTCATGTTTTGATGACATCTCGAGAAACAAAAATGAAAAATAAGGATCAGGAGTTGGATAGAGTTAAGATGGAACTATATTGGGCCCAAGAGAATGGTTACAAGATTGAAGGTAAGATGAACATTCAAAGTAGGAAACACCCCATGAGATCAACTTTTAAGGTAGCGAGGAGGACTATTTGGGAAAAGTCATCAAATTAATGTAGAAGTGGTGGAGATGCTTGGAGCTCATTCAATAGAAGATAGAAGTGGATAGATCAACCTAAAGGGAAATGAAAGCACTCAAGGAACCCTTGGAGAGAACAAAAAAAATGTAGACAAAATTTTCAATTATTTAAATCAACTAACCAAGAGAGAGGTTGTGAATATAGGTCAGAACTAAACTGCATTTGGTAACCAAGGCTAAAAAAGTGAAGGAGAAATAGGGATTGATAGAGCTAGTTGAAGAAAAGGAAAAACACATGTGGTCAGAGATTAAGGAGTTAAAGGAAAAGTGTGAGGTGCTTTATGATATGAATTTTCCTGGCCTCTTCAATGGAAATTGTGAAATCTACCTGAAATATGTCTTGATGAATATTCTAAAAGCACTGAAATAATATCAACACAGATTCAAAGACAAAGATCGCCCACTAAAAGGAAAGGATTTCATTGACTTATATAAGTACTAGTTTGAACTGCTTTTTCACACTGAGAAATATGTTTGAGGAACTAGGGAATGTACACTATTGACTAGTGATGATTCTTGAGCATCTCTTTCAAGAGGCTCAAGCCTATGAGATGTTCATGGGTCACAAATTGAAGAATTTATAAGGATTCTAAAAGTTATCCCTCAAGAAATAGTTCGCGTCGCTATCATGACAAACTCCAATGAAGGTCGAATCTAGCTCATGATCATCACCACAAGAAACACAATAGCATCAAAAATCACAACAATCAATATCAGTAGTAGTACCATCAATAGTTCTTATAGCACATTCACTTTAGTGCTCAACCCAATTAACCCCCAAGAATAAGAATGAATGTTGTGCCCAGTCAAGAGACTTCTAGAAGAAATTGGTTACAATATAGTTGGAAATTTTGTAATAAAATTGAGTGGTTTTCCAAATACCACTAGTGGTTTAAAGTAGGGCAAAGCTCTTTGAGTACCTATATATAGGCCTCATTTTAAAATATAAAAGTGGGGGCAAAACCTTGGTTGTAGGGGAAACTCTGCGAAATTGTTTAGTGAATTTATAAGAGGTCTCGAAGCAATTTTGGGAAATAATTCTAAAGTAACTCTTGGTTTTTCTATTTTTATCATCATGTTTGTTTCCATTTCACCTTTATTTTAAATTTTACTACTAAGGAAATGCAGTTTTATGCAATTTTCATAGCATTTTGAGTTTTGAACCCAATTTCTTATACAAATTGTGTAGAATTATATAGATATTTTAGGTTGAAATGAATTTTGGCATCAATATGATGGTTTGTTTCTATTTTTTGAGATCTATCAAGTAGCTTGAGGAGCATCATGGATTTATTCATATTTTTTACAAGGGATTTAAAAGGAATTGGTAAATTTCAAAATTATGTGTTTGTAATGGCCAAATTCTTAATTTCTTCGTCATCCACTAGGTTTCATCTAGTTTAAAGGAATTCTTAATTCTTCTTTTAAACTAGGTGAGGACTAGTTCTCTATTTTTCATCCATACTTTACCTTTTCAATACTTTTATGTCAAGCCCCATGATTATGAATGCTCCTACTCAAAATCAGCGGAAATGCAACTCAACAAAAGACTGAACATATGGTGTTTTTTCCCTAACCTTGATTCCCAAAAAAATTACTAATTAATTGCTACATTAAGCAATATTTTAGATGAATTTAAAGGATTTTATTTTCTTCAACAAGTTATGTTGAAGAACACCAAACAAGGGTCAAATTGAATAAGAACAATTTTCTGCGTTATCTATTGTTTTGATTCTATGGGTTGCCTGATTACATTAGATTGATGAAAAGATGGATCTTAATTGGCATGAATATTTAAAATTATGGCTATCATAGAATTCATCATTTATTTCCTTTTCTTGTGACATTTAAATGGGAAAATGAAATGCATGTATCTTGAATGTGTAATAGAAGTTTGTTATAATCACTGGCTCAGGTTTGAATTTCATAGTCATACACATAATTGATTATAGAGGGAAACTAATATATGATTTACCTTTGTTATTTAACATCATTTTACATCAACTATCATTTCAAAATAGAGAATGAACCAACATAACAAGAAATTTCAAACACAAGTAATATCTCTCCAAGTGTAGGATGATCATTAATAATATTTGAATCTCAACATTTTCCGTTACCCTATAGTAGATAGAACCACATTTAGATGTTCCCTATATCTGCATACAACACAACATAATTTGACACAGGGGATCCAACACCTTCCACCTTTGGTACTAAGAGTGCATAGTCTAGGACCATTAACTACTGACACTCAAATATGCCATATTGATCCTACTTTGATAGGCTTGTCAATTGATGGTGTTAACTTGTTAGGAAGATTCTCCACTCAAGGTGACAATTCATCCCAATTAGGTCACACCAAGATGGTTGGGACCACCGGTAACCTTCCTTTTATTGTAAAAACACTGAGAGGGGGGTGAATTAGTATTTATTTACTTGTTAAACTTTTTTAGTCAGTACCTAATATATCAACATTAAAACTATGAATGAGAATAATAAGACAAGAATAATAAAGAAAATCACAACAACAACACAGAGGACACTTACATTTTTAAGGTAGAAACCCATAAAGGGAGAAAACCACCATTATTATTCTTCTCTTCTTAATTTCTTCTTTACAAAATTTCTCTGCCACCCACTCCCTTCTCTATTTCACTAGTATCCACTAGCAAGAAGTACCCACTCCTTTCTTTGGTTTGTTAGCACCTACTGGATAGAGGCATCAACCCCCTTGATTAGAGTGGACCTTCCTTTCATCCATTTTCAAACTGGAACCTCTCGTTTTTACAATAACTTTAATATCCAATACACACTTCTTAAACTTTGCAACAAAGCCACAAGAATCATTGAGCTAGATCAATACCTATGTGCATCAGATCGTAACAAATGATGGCAATCTATCTTCATCGTTGCTTAAGAAGTTAGGGTTTGACTCATCAAACCTGTCATAATCAAGATATTATCTATTCACATAGCATAAATCCATATTAACACACATTTCCACTAAAAAAAAATCAGAATTAAGGGAACAATCCCCAAAATCAATTAGACCATCTTCCTTTAGCAATTAATTTCCTTATGTGATTGACCAAACCATTTCAAAATATAGTATCCACTACTATGTGACTAGTTCTATGAGTGCATCCTTATACAATTATGATAGAGATTGAATCTGAACGTTACTCTAGAACGGAAGCAAAATAATGAACACTTCAATAACTATGGTCACATGCATCAAATGTAACCATATACAATAACACAAAATACATATTGATCAAACAAAGAATGACCCTTAATCATTTATACTGAATACACCTTCAATGTGTAATGGGATTATTTATATACACCCTTTGTCAACCAGATCAGGCTGACCCAACAATTTATCACAAGAAAAAATAAAAGTAAAATTTGATGTTATTACTAACCAAAACACAATCATTGAGAAGAGGATGAAATAAAAATAAATTAATTGCATTTCATTATGTCCTTGAATACCAAATCAAATTTGTTAACAATGACTAAATCAAAATGAATCAAAGCTTGAATCAAATTTCTTCATTGTTACCAATTACCATAGGGAATTTCCATGCGAAGGCCCATGATTTTCCTTTTTCATGCTACAAAATGTGGATGTGGATTACCCATTCACAATTTTGGATACGAATGTCATTTTTCTATTGGAAATATAGGTTGTGGACTCTTATTTCTAGTGTAGAACTAACATTTTTTGCCTAAATTGGGGAAAACTCAAAGTGTCTCCTCCCATATCAGCAACACTTTCCTCAAGCCATATACAAACATCCTTTCAAGCACCTTTAGTACCAAAAACACCTTAGTCATACATCAAACTCATTTACACACACACATATCTATTGGAATCAATGCCAATCACTCACAACTAACTCAACTATCCACATCAATTCAAACACCATGATGCCAACAATCTCCTCCTTTGGCACTAATAGAGACCACCATTATTAGCTAATGTGAAACATATTTCTTCTCCCCCTTTGAAATTAATGACAAAGAATCAATGGATAAGGCTCCCCTTGAGACCATACACCTAAACTAGAACTCCACCTAAGCTAATTATGGAAGAGAAGAATAATATATCATCCCCAATCATTATCTAAGATACTTAAAGGATTATTAGGGAAGAGGTTTAGTAAAGATATCTACAATTTTCTCATGTTTAGGGACATATTCCAGCTTCAACTTATGATTGAATACTTTCTCTCTAGGAAAATGATATTTAATACAGATGTTCTTTGTCTTGTATTACATTACAAGATTGTTGGATATGCTAATGGCACTCAATGTTATAAGAGAAGATAAAGATAGATTAAGGATAGTCTACTTGAATGTCCTACAATTTTTTAATCAACCATAATAATTATGTATAACATGCTACAGCTGCAATATATTATGCTTCAGTAGTAGATAAAGAAAAATAGTTGTCTTTCTTATTTAGCCAAGAAGCTAAGCATTTTCATAGAAATAAATCTGCACCACTAGTACTCTTTTGTCATCAATGCTCCTAGCCCAATATGCAGTGATGTAGGCTTGAAGTGCCAAATATGCATTCTTTGGATACCATAGTTAAAAATCGGAAGTCCCTTGTAGATATTGGAATATTCTCATGATTTATTTGAGATATGTTTCCTTAGCATTAGCTTGAAAGTGCACTACTATGCCAACGCCATGTATAATATCTGGTCTTGTTCCCATGATATATAGTAAACTCCCAATCATACATCAATATTCATATTGATTGACTAATGTATATATCTCATCCTTGTTGATATTACAGCTTGTTACCATGGGTGTACATATAGGTTTACAATCTTCCATTCTGAATTTCTAAGATCTCCTTGAGATACTTTGTCCAAGAAAGAAATATATTGTCCTTTGTTTGATGTACCTATAATCCAAGGAAAAATGAAAATTCACCAAATAGAAACATTTCAAATTATTATTTCATGGCTACTACAAACCCTTGATTAATGAGTCAACATTAATACCAACTATGATATCATCAGTGTATACAACGACTAGCAATAATTTATCCGCATTTGCCTTGATATACAAATTGCTATCAACTTAACCTTTCTTGAACCCTATTGCTACAAGTATTTGTAGAATTGATAATACCAAGCCCTAGGAGTTTCCTTGAACCCATACAAGTATTTCTTGAGTTTACATACAATGTATTTTTCATTTCCTAACGTAAATCCTTCAAGTTGATCGATGTAAGCTTCCTCCTCTAAGTCCCCATTCAAGAATATAGAATTAACATCCATTGGATATAGTTTGAATTTGTGGAAGATGACAAAGGATAAGAACATTTTTATGGATTTAATTCCAGCAACAATAGTAAAATGTTATTCAAATTCTATCCACTCATGTTGTGCATAACCTTTACATACATTTCTAGCCTTGTTCCCAATCACATTTCCATCTTCATTTAACTTTTTATTGAATATCCATTTCGTCCTTACTACTCTTTTATTCAGCGGCCTTGGAAAAATACCCCAAGTATTATTTTCCTCTATTTGATTAAGTTCTCCATGCATATCTTCAATACAGAATTTGGCTTGACTTTATTGATGCAATTTATGAGTTTCAACTACAGTAGATGACAAAGCTATATTTTTATGACTAGATGAACCAATAAAATTCCTTCAAGTTTTCAAATTGGCTTCTTCTAGTTTAGATCCATACTTTCAATAGTTTTATGAATTATTTTGTTATAATAATTGTACCCCTTACCTCTCGATGCATAACCAAGTGGAATACCTTCATCTACCATGGGTTCAAATTTTCCAAGTTTGTTGTCATTTCTCTTGATATAACATTTTCTCCTAGAGATTTTAAAATACTTTGTTTAAGTCTTCCTTACGAAAAATCATAAGGTGCTTTATCATTGTTTACCCTCACATGAGCTTATTAATGATATTAATAGTTGTTTTCACTACTTCCCCCCAAAAGGTATGAGTTACCCCTCATTCATTAAGTGTGGAATGAGCCATTTGTTGAATTGTTAGATTCATTCTTTCAACAACTTCATTTTGCTGAGGAGTTTTAACTACTGAAAATTTTATTTTGATCCCATTTTATTAACAAAAGTCAAGGAACTCATCTGATATGAATTCATATCCTCTATCATACCTTAGGCACTTAATTTTTAGATCCATTTGGTTTTCAACTAAGGACTTGAATATCTTGAATTTTTCAAAGGCCTCATCCTTAAATTTCAACAAACTAACCCACCACATTCTTGTGTGGTCATCAATTAAAAGCATAAAATATTTCTCACCTCATATTTTCCTCATTGGACCACATAAGTTTGTATGGTTTAGCTCAAGATGTCCTTCTTGTTAGAGTCAGTCTCGTCAGCCCTCCGTCAGCGATCAAAATTTCTCTTTTGCATTTCATTTTTTAGGTGTCTCGCTCGATTCACTCAGTTGCATTCCGCTAGGGGCATGCCATAATCTAATGAAAGGGTCTTGTCATTCATTACCCCTCATGTCTTGCCCTGTTGGCTCAGGCTTGTTCATCAAAATCAAGTTTTAAGGCCACTTATAGTCCTATTCTAATCTCTTGGTCAATAAAGAGTTATTTAAGGTTTTAGGTCTTTTAGGTCTAGGGTTTAGTTGATTTACTCCTCAAAGTGTCGAATATATCCAGCAGGCCAAAGGGAGGATCAAAATAAGTTTCATTTCAAATTTTTATCATCAATAATGTTCAAGGATGATTCCTCTTCAAAACCTTGTTTTGAAGAGGAAATCGTCAAATTTATTGTTTGTAATAAATATGTATTTTTAAAGTTTTTCGTCATGTAGTTCTCCAAAAGAAGACTCTGGTCATCCTTTACCAAAGTTCAATGCCACCATCCCTACAAAAAATCAATAAGCAGTCATTGTTTAGACAAAAATCATAAAGGAAATTTGAAAAACAGAGTTGTATTAAAATGTGAAAAAGTGTTAATGCCAAACATTACAAAGATGGGTTTTAGAGAAACAAAAATCAAAGCCATGTCTTTATGAAGATATTTCCATGTGATCAATTTCATTTACAACCAAGAGATCAGAGCAAGTCGAAGTTTAGTGGTGAGAGGGCGATTTTCAAAATTGAAGAGTGTTTAGAGTGCATGCGGCACATTGGGTTAGAGCGCGACGCATTGGGCGATTTGCCACAGTGCATTTTTCCTCTGGCACGGCACATCCACGAGGCGTGGTGCAATGGGCTTGTGCACGGCACACAAAACCTCCAAGACAAAAAATCATTGTGGCTTCAATAAAAATCAAACCCAACATTCCATTAGACATGTTCATTGCTTGAAACATCCATTGCTATGCCAAGAGGTCAAAGGATATCGACTTGAGCATTAGAGGACTGAATTTTGTGTTTGAAGGGCCAAGACTGTGCATTGAATGGCTACGTGGTGCATTGGAGGAGGTCACAGTGCACACAGGTTGCATGGCACATTGGGCACAAATTCTCAGTGTAAATTCCACTGTCGAGGTGCATCTAGGAGGTGCGGCGCACAGAGCCTACAGGCTAGTTTTATGTTGCTTCTATCATCAAAACTCACAAAAACGCCATTTTTTTTGCTCCAAGTAAGTTCAAGTGTGCTTCTATTGAATTTAACTTGATTTGGGTGTTGTTTGGAGGGAGAATTCAAAGGTTTGAAAGTTTTTAAATATAAACCCTATGTGTATATCAAAAGCTTCTCCTTTAGGGTTTTAAATTTGGTGTTTTGAAATTATGATGGTGGTGCCAACTCTCCTTTCCCACCTATGATCTTTTCCCATGCCCTAACTACCCAAACCACTCATATCCCAGCTTCCCATTTTCGCTATTCTACAATCATATCAATCCCTATCATCATTCTCCCTCTCCTATATCATTTATCACTATATCATTCCCATATCATTCCCCAAATCCCTACATCCCTAAAAGTCACTGTTTCCACATTTCATCACTTGACAAACTCCATCATCCACTTTTCCCACTGTCCCATATTCTTCATAGTCCCATTTTCCTTTGGTACATTCGGCATTGAAAACACATCACCTATTTCTCTTTGTCAAACCAATCAAACATACACATTGCAGCACCATGACAGAGATAGATTCATCATATGAGCAAGCATATGAGCAAGACAATGACTCAACCATTAAGCTTAATGTGCCGAGAAGGCCTCGTAAGGGTGGCAGACATGTCAGAGAAGAGCCCACCTCCTTGACTCAATTGCAGGCCTGCCTTCTTGCAATGACATCCTTTCAGAAACAGTCATGCTTTCAGTATTGTGAGATGATTGCTCAGATCTAGCATCATCCAGAGTTAGTTTGGTTGTTTGTTTTGCATCTGCATGATGGTCATGTTACTCTTGCTGGAGTAAACTTCACCTTGACACTAAAAACCATTTCTCAGGCCACCGGGATATTGAACATAGGTGAAGAGTGGAATAAGAGACAACAGCTAGATAGAGCATATTATGAACCTTACATCAGGCCTAGCTATTTGAGGTAGCTCAGCAGGGTATTCCTGTTCTAGTTTTTGAAGGAATATTATGCGCCATTGATGAGACTCATTATCAGATACTTCAGTTGTGAAGGTCACTTCTTACACCTCTATGCATACCATATCAGGTTATTGATGCATTTCATGAGAGTTAGGTTGATGAACATTCCATATTTCATGTTCCGAAACATCGAGAGGATGACCACTCTTGTGAAGGAGAAGACTCTTGAACAACAGTACAATAGCATTTATCACTATGCGCTCATCAAGATCATTGTTGTACATCAGCTTGGCCTGTAGGGTATCACATGGGAAGACTTCATTTCCCGTGAGTTCTTCATAGCTTCAGCAGTTCTTCAGGAGGTTTTCCATGATGCAGGTGACCCTTCACAATAGCATGGAGGTCGAGAGGCAGAGACTACTAGTGCGCCGACATATGTCACCTATTAGAGAGGCACGAGGGGATTGTTTGCAGTAGCTTGACGAGTACTATCTCCACCTGGGGTGGAAGGGGTCTTGTTGCTCTCATCAGTAGCACAGGTACAGGTACAAGATAGAGGCAAGAGGTCAATGTAGGATGAGGGGCCTTCAGGTGAGTAGTACTTTATTCTTATTGAGGATGACGATACAAATATGGGCCCGCAAAAGGCACATCTTCGAGAGATTATTCAAGAGTAGCAGACAGAGATCAAATCCTTGTCCCTCAACTTGGAGAGGGTTAAGTGGACCATGAAATACTTGGAGAAGAGGAATAAATGGGTTGAAGATCAATAAGCAATCATGGAATTGCAAAACATCTGGGAGAATCGTCAAGCTGCCCAAAGGAGGAGGATTGAGTTCACGTCATTGGAGCAAGAGATTAATGAGGATCAGGAGTCTTGGCTTGAGAGAATCAACATACACTTGGAGAGACTACTGTACCAGGCCGATAGGGATAAAGCATTGTTGAGACACATGGTTTTCCATTACAGGGCATGAAATATGAGTTCCAAGGCATGAATAAGAAATCTAAAGGCAAAACTGAAAAAGGAAACAAAGAGACAAAAGAGGCAAAAGGAGCATGACCGTCTTCAGATATTGGCCGAAGCCTCTTTAGCCCAGTATGACACTTGATAGAAAAGTCCCAACCCAAATTTCAAGAAATTTGGAGAAAATTTTGTCAATTTTGAATTTTTGGGCTTCAAAACAGGTTTTTCCGCCCAATGCGTAGCGCCACTTGGCGCACACTTATAATTGGGAGGTCTCTAAGAGGAAAACTTTACATTTTTGGATCTGTTATGGAACGTTATGCATGCTCATGGATTACCTAAGGATTTCATCAAATTTTGGGTTGCCTAAAGGGTCAAAAACACCCAAAAAATGACCTTTCTGCCACCTTTTGCACCCACAGGAAGCAGTATTGGGAGAATGAAGTTTTGGAGGGGTAAATGACATCAAAAGCCACAAATTTCACTTGGGTTGGAAAGTAGACAGGTAGGTATTTCCAACGAGCTATCTTGGGCTCAATTTGGACTTTAGGAAGTGCCTTAAAATCAGCCCCAAATTTGTGCTACGCATAGAGATTCTGGTCACGACGCATAGAGGAGTTTTTCCCATTTTTCACTATACAGCTCAGAAATTCACCCAGTTTTGACTAGTTTTGCTTTTTGATGTACCTATTGATCTATATTGATGTACCGTGAGGACTATGATGTAATTTTGGCACATATTTACTTGTTCTAGAAGATTCATTCACTAAAAAGTGAAAATTTAATGAATGAATCAGTTTCCTATCATATAGAGGCAAGTTGTTTGATTGCCTAGATTTTAGTGCTTTGTTTAGAATTGGTTGAAACAGCTCCTGGAGTGATGAGCTCGACCCCTAGATGCAAGGGAATGGGTTGGAATAGTCTATATAATGTATTTTCTGAGTCATTTTCAGGGTTGGACACTTGGTATTGCTTGGCACTCCATTGTACATTTGATTTCTGCATTTTTGGCAAAGGAAAGACCAGGGTTTTGTAGCACTTTTTGGGATCCATGTGGCGCTGTGTTTTGATGGTGTTTTTCTCTATGTAATTGTAAGTTCATTGATGTTTATGTGTATCATTTTCCCTTCTCTTTACTTCTAAAATTAAACAAATGAGTGATTAAGGTAGAATCCATTGGACTGTTATGCTATGCCTTGAAATTTTGTTTAATTTTACATGTTTTCATCTATTTGAGGAGGACTCTTGAGTATATCTTGCCCTCCTTGGCTCCCCACCAGTCTGATCCATCCATCCATTCATTCTAAAGCATCACAATAATTTCCTTCCTTGCCCTAATTAGAACTCTACAAAAACTGTGCCTCATCCCCGGACCCAAATTTGCCTTTCCTTTTTTCCAACAAAAAACCCCTAAAAACTTAAATTAAATCCTTGCACATCATACCTAGCCTAAGATTAGTTGCTAAATCAGTCATCTCAAGCCCCATCTAATTATATTTTGCTGATATTGACCCAGAGAGAGCCCTCTCCTGTCCTCGTAGGGCTAGCTATGAGGCTGAGTGTGGTTTGATGTGGACCTAGAATCTTACCTTTTCAGCCTAAGGTAAATCTAGGCTCTAACATAGTGGCGACTCACACTAGGGAACTATTTTGATTGTTTGTTATTATTATTCATTTTTACACTACAGACAGAGTTTGAAGATTAGCCAAGTGGCCTTCGAAACACTTTTGTTTTGCATTAGCGCAAGTAGATAAACGCTACTTCAGTCAATCTGCAATCTAGTCTCATTAACGAAAAATCTAACCTGCAAACACCCCAGTATATTTGATGATTCTAAGTTGTGGATGATAAGCTTAAGAATTGATAGGCTGAGAAAAGTTGTTTATTCCCATTTGATCTTTTGAAAATAGTACACTGGCTTCGAGGAGATATACTAGAGCTAATCCTGATCCAAATCCTCCTCCCATCTATGAAAATCCCAATTTGATTCCAAGACTTCTTCGTCAAGAGAGTTCTAAGACTCCCATTTTCAAATCCCGTTCATGCCCTACAAGTTTTAAATATCTTGAAGAACTTGATTTTGATGCATAGTTTGAGTTATCATTGTTTCAAACCAAGTCCGAAAGTGTTGTTGGTTCCACAGTCCCAAATCCAGATTTTGTTGCAGCTCTTAACATTGAAAAGTCCAATAAGGCCATTGAGAATTTTATTTTAAGATAGCTCCAGACTGAAATTGAGGCTTCAAATATCACTGATTTCCTAGAATCTGCATCTGCCACCCTTGGATCTTCCGTGACGGCATTCAACTCAAAGAGTCCCACCGAACCGCCCTACATTCCCACTATCCCTGTGCAACCTATTGTCACATATCAAAAGTCTGCGGTAAATTCACCTCCATCTACTCCTTCTACATCTAAAATTTCTTGTCCTCCTCACACCCTGCCTCATGCACCTCATACATCAGTTGCACCCACTCTTCCAACATCCCTAAGACCGAATCCACCAAGAGTGATGGTTGCCCATTTTTCACCTCTCGTGCTGCCTCAAGTTTTAGATGATATGCTCGTAGCTTATCAGAGTAAAATTCCTTTATTTGATTGCACTCCTCACAGCATTACCACTCAGCAACATGTGGACAGAATGGCAGATTTCTGTGACCTTCATGAGATCGATGCAGAAAATGTGACAATGAGATTGTTTGCACAAACATTTAGTGGTGAAGTTAGGAAATGGTTCAGAGCTTTGCTCGCTGCTAGTATTGCTACATTGGATGATCTACAAAGACAATTTTTATATCGTTGGGAAATCAAGAAAAATCCTCTTCAGATCCTTCAAGAATATGAGCATATCAAGCGAAATGTCGGTGAGTCCATTCAAGATTATTGCACTAGATTCAATTCAGTTTACAAAGCAATTCATGATCATCTAAGGCCACCTATGTGGCTAGCCATGATGAATTTTCCAGATGGTTTTGATGCTAACATCGATTATCAACTAAGAAAGAGAGAGCTTGCCACAATCGAAGATATGCAAATGATCGCGGTCAGAATTGAGGCAAATCAGCTGGCCAAGAGGGCTAGAGCAAGAGCAGAAAATAAGGTCACAATAAAAGAAGAGCTGTCTTCGACAAATAAATTACTTCGGAAGGTGGAGCAGATGATTAAAAGGGTGAAACTTGATAAACTAGAACCACAAGTTAGAAATCCTAAATTCTGTGGCCAACAGCAACCACAATATAGAATTAAACAAAGAGAACAGCGAGTCCAAGATTAGACATCCCAGCAGCTAGTACAGCCATCTCTACAGCAAAACTTTGTGCATGGACTGGAATCCGATGAGGAAAAGAATGTGATTGGAGAGGAAAATCACTTCTTTACTCTAGATGATATGCCAATTTATATTACTGAAGAAGAGGAGTACGTAGAAAGTTCAATTGTACACAAAGATGTAGATTTCATTCTCGCAAATGACACGGTTTTGGAAGAAGAATCAGATGAGTACCAAAGAGGTTATATGAATGCTTTGTTCGCCCATCAGCGGCAATATTCACTTAGAAATAGAGATGTGCCTATTAACCCAATTCAGAAGAGAAAAGAAGCTTCATCATCAAAGAATGATTCACCTGTTGTACAAAAGAAAGGGAAAGAGGCAGTTGATCCTAATATCAGCAAATCACCATCAGCAGAAAAATCAAATCATCCAATTACATTGAAGGAAAAGGAAAAGAAAGATGTCCCAGTCAAAAAGGTAGAAAAGATTTTAGCTTTTAGTTTAGAAAATGAAATTTCTAAATTGAAGGTATCCATTCCCTTGACTGAAATAATGAGGAACAACAATTATAGAGGGAAAGTTTCTAAAATTTTGAATTTTGATCCAATGTCTGATATGGAAATGATCAACCCGAATTGATTTTTGGGCCAGCATTGAATGGTGAGTCTCCAGATAGTGATGTGCCACCTTTTTACATCAGTTTAAGGGTGCATGGTTTTGAGTTGCATAATGCTATGTTCGATTTCGGAGCTTCCCACAATCTTATGCCGAAATCTATCATGGAGAAGTTGGGTCTAGACATCACTAGGAAATACCATGATCTCTTTTCATTTGATTCCAACAGAGTGTGATGTATTGGGCTCATCAAAGACTTGGTTGTAAGTCTGGATCAAATCCCAACGAAGAATGTTTTGATGGATATTGTTGTGGCAGACGTTCCTCCCAGGTTTGGTATGCTTCTTTCCAGGTTTTGGGGAGCGAAGTTGAAAGGGACATTACAACTTGATTTCTCCTATGCAACGATTCCTATGTTTGGCCAAATGAGAAAATTGTACTGAGAACAAAAAATGAAATACATGATTACAAGAAAGGAGAAACCGATCAATCATCTGATTAATTATGTACATACGGATCTAGAATCTTTTGTTTTGTATTCAGATAGTTTCAATGATATAGATAGTCAGTTAGTAGAAGCAGAAAGTATTCCAGAAATAACAGAGAATTTCATAGAAATTTTGAAGAAAGACGGACAAGAACAACAAGACACCGTTGAGCAATCAGCTGAAGATAATGGACAACAAGCAGGAAAAACAAATCCAACATAATTTCAGCACTTAGAAGAAGATGAAGAGTGTCTGTGGACCATGGATTTTGATGGTGCAATGGGAAATGATGGTGCTAGAATTGGTATTTGGGTACACATTCCTCTATCCGCTCCGAACAAAGTGCCAAGTAATGTGTTGGTATGTTCTTACAAGTTAGCTTTTGATTGTTCGAACAATGAGGCTAAGTACGAAGCTTTGATTGCTGGCCTAAAAATTCTAAGAAAGCTGAATGCTAAGAAGATTGCACTATATGGTGACTCCGAATTAGTGATTAAGCAAGTTAAAGGCAAGTATCAAGCTAAGCACCCTCGAATGAGGGCTTACCGAAATGCTGTCCTAGACATCCTGACATTGTTTTCAGATTATACCTTGACGTGTGTGCCTCATATTCAAAATGGAATTGTTGATGCACTCGCTAAGGCAGCAAGTAGTTTGAAGATTCAATGAACTCCAGTAATAAATTCAAAATCCATGTCAAGCATCATCCGACTGTCCCATCCAATCAAAGATATTGGCAAGTTTTCCAAGACAATGAGGAAATTGATGACTTTCTCCAAAACAAAGGTAAGTTCAAAGACACTTCAATTGATGTAGAACACAATGATGGTGAAGATGATGTGGAAATCAATCAAATGGAAGTGTTGCAGCTAAAGGATAACATAATTCCTAAAGGTTTGATACCTTTAGAAGAACTCTTTGATCAAGATGACGTAGCTCGCAAACCAACATTGCAGCCAACAGTAAAGGGTGTTGAAGAGGTTAATATTGGAACAACTGCAAATCCCAAAATGGTAAAACTGTCCAAATCATTGCCACGAAAGGTAAAAGCCAAATATATCAGTTTGTTTTCATCTTTCTCTGATGTGTTTGCTTGGGATTATTCTAACTTGAAGACATATGATACCAATATAATTCAGCACACTATCCCCATTAAGCCTCATCAAAAACCTTTCAGACAGAAGTTGAGAAGGCTAAATCCAAAACTGTTGCCATCAATTGAGAAGGAGATAAACAGGTTGTACAAATAAGAAATCATTGTTCCCATCAGATTTTTTGACTGGATCTCTATTTGGTGCCCGTACGAAAGAAGACAGGTGAAATTCGCTTGTTTATTGATTTTAGCAATCTCAATAAAGTTTCATTGAAAGACAATTATCCATTTTCCAAAATGGATCATAAACTTCAACGAGTAGTTGGAGCATCTCGTATGTCACTACTCGATGGTTATTCTAGATATAACCAAATTTTGGTCCATGAAGATGATCAGGATAAAATAGTGTTCACCACTCTGTGGGGAACTTTTCGTTACACTAAAATGCCTTTCAGTTTGAAGAACGCGGGTGCCACATTTCAGTAGGCAATGGACTTGTCTTTCGCAAATGAGAAGGATGTCTTTTTGGTTGTGTACCTTGATGATTTGACCATGTTTTCCAAATCAAATGAAGAACACATGTATCATTTGAAAATTGTCTTTCAAAAGTGCAAAAAATATGGTGTGTCGTTGAATCCAAAGAAGAGCTTGTTTGCAATGGATGAGAGCAAACTAGTTGGGCACATTATCTCAAAAGATGGCATTCATATTGATCGAGTACGTGTATAAGCGATTCAGCAAATTGATATTCCCCAGAATAAGAAGGAGATTCAATCTTTTAATGGTAAGATTAATTTTTTTACGCTGCTTTGTGCCTAACCTTGTTGAACACCTAAGAGAGATTATAAACATGCTTAAGAAGGATAGCCAAGTGAAGTGGATGGAAGAGGTATCAAAATCTTTCAATTTAGTCAAATTGGCTCTTTCTTCAGCTCCAGTTCTAATTAGCCCAGACTACACTCAAGATTTTATATTGTTTTCTTTTGCTTTGGAGCACACAATGGCAGTTGTATTAATGCAGAAAAGAGATGAGTATGAAAGACCAATTGCTTTCTTAAGCCGAACAATAAGAGATGCAGCCTTGAAGTACAACATCATTGAAAAGAGGCCCTTGTACTTGTGAAAGCATTGAAATATTTTCGGGTATATATTTTACATTCTCATACTTTAGCTTATGTTCCTAATGTTGCTGTCAAGGATGTTTTAGTGCAGACAGATCCGGAAGGAAGACGAGGCAAGTGGATTGTAGCTTTGTTGGAATACAATATGGAGATAAAGCCCACCAAGCTTGTTAAAGGACATGGATTGGCAAAGTTAATGGCTAAATCAAACGTGCACGCCTTAGATATAAATCTAATCACTACTATGTCCGATGAAAATGAGGAAGGTTCATCAATTCAGGTATCTGAAATGTTTGTTCTTTCCCCATTGTATTCAGATATCATATATGTGCTGCAGAATTTGTCACCACCACCTGGCATGACTAGAAGCAAAAGTAGAACTCTCAAATTAAAGGCTACTAAATTTTGTATTCTAAATTCTGCACTTTATTAGAAATATCTCGGTGGTGTTCTGTTGAATTGTTTGGTGGAAGAAGAAGCAAAGTAGGTCATGGAGGATTTCCACAAAGGAGATTGTGGCAGTCACCATTTTTGGAAAAAAATGGAAAATAAAATTCTAAGAGTGGGGTACTATTGGCCGACATTGTTTGCTGATGTATATAATGTTGTCAAGAGCTATCATAAATGTCAGATTTTTGAAGGAATGCAGAAATTATAGCCTTTTCCCCTTAAGCCCATTGAAGTGAGTGCCCCTTTTTAGTAGTGGGGGTTGGATTTCATTGGTGAAATTCATCCTACTTCTTTTGGTTAGCATTGTTGGATTCTCACGGCAACATATTATTTCACGAAATGGATCGAAGCAATTCCTACAAGACAAGCTACAGATGTGGTTATTATTTCATTCCTTGAGAATAACATCTTGTCTCATTTTGGCTACCTGAATAAGTTAATCACTAATAACGCAGTAGCTTTCAAATCAAAGAATATGATTGAGTTTTGTAACAAGTATAAAATCATTTTGGGTCACTCAACTACCTATCATCCTCAAGGCAATGGTTTGGCGGAGTCTTCTAATAAATCTTTAGTTAACATCATTAAAAAGTTGCTAGAAATTAACAAGAAAAGTTGGTATAAGAAGTTGGTCAATGCAATTTGGGCAGATTGGGCTAGTCAAAAGAAATCCATCGGTATGTCTCCCTTTGAGCTTGTTTATGGCATCGATACAATGTTTCCTACCTCTCTAGTAGCTCCGGTAGTTAAACTTCTTCAGGAGGCCAGCAGTGAAGAGGATCATATGCAGAGAAGACTAAATAAAATGGTCCATTTGCAACAGACAAGAGAAGAGGTTTTCCAAAGCACATCCAAGTTGGAGGAAAATATTAAGAAGATCTATGAAAGAAAAGCGAAGGTGGACAAATTCCAATTGGAGGAAGTGGTGCTAAAATGGGATGCAAGGAATGAGGAAAGGGGTAATCATGGTAAGTTTGAGAATCTCTGGAAAGGTCCTTTCAAAATTGTTGCATATCGTGGTCAGAATGCTTTTCTCTTAAAGGAGATGAACAGAGAAGAATGTCTCGGAGGGCCGATCAATGGTCGACTACTCAAACGGTACCATTTCTGAGAAAGTTTCTGTTGTTTACATTATCAATGTATATACCATTTTATTTCAGTTTCATTGCAAGAGTGTGATGTGATATTTTCTTTAGTTTTGGGCTCGCAGTGAAGGCTATAATTCTAAAGAAGGATCTCATATTTGGTTTGAGTTTGTCAAGTCAGTATTTGAATCATTTTAAGTTCAAATTTGAGTCAGTTTCAGTCAATAATAAGTCAAATATCTTGTGTTAATTTGTCAAAATAATGGACTCCATAGCCCAATCAACAAAGGCACTGTCTATCTCTCCTAGAGATCTGTAGTTCTTGGCATATCTAAGGAGCTACATCCACAGTGGAGCCAATGTTAGAGTCGGTCTCGTTAGCCCTCCGTTAGTGATCAAAATTTCTCTTTTGCATTTCATTTTTTAGGTGTCTCGCTCGATTCACTCAGTTGCATTCTGCTAGGGGCATGCAATAATCTGACGGAAGGGTCTTGTCATTCATTAACCCTCATGCCTTGCCCTGCTGGCTCTGGTCTATTCATCAAAATCAAGTTTTAAGGCCACTTACAGTCCTTTTCTAATCTCTTGGTCAGTAAAGAGTTATTTAAGGTTTTAGGTCTTTTAGGTCTAGGGTTTAGTTGATTTACTCCTCAAAGTATCCAATATAGCTAGCAGGCAGAGGGAGGATCCAAATTTTTATCATCAATAATGCTCAAGGATGATTCCTCTTCAAAACTCTGTTTTGAAGAGGAAATCGTCAAATTTATTGTTTGTAATAAATATGTATTTTTAAAGTTTTTCGTCATGTAGTTCTCCAAAAGCAGACTTTGGTCATCCTTTGCCGAAGTTCAACACCACCATCCTTGCAAAAAATCAAATAAGAAGTCATCATTTAGCCAGAAATAAAAAAGGAAATTTGAAAAACAGAGTTGTATTAAAATGTGAAAAAGTGTCAATGCCAAACATTACAAAGATGGGTTTTTGAGAAACAAAAATCAAAGCCATGTCTTTATGAAGATATCTCCATGTGATCAATGTCATTTCCATCCAAGAGATCAGAGAAAGTCAAGGTTTAGCGGTGAGTGGGAGATTTTCAAAACCAAACAGTGTTTAGAGTGCGCATGACGCATTGGGTTAGAGCACGACACACATAGGCTGCGCGACGCATTGGGCGATTTGACACAGTGCATTTTTCCTCTGGCATGGTGCATCCACAAGGCTCGGTGCACAGAACCTCCAAGACAAAATATCATTGTGGCTTCAATAAAAATCAAACCCATCATTCCATTAGACATGTTCATTGCTTGAAACATCCATTGCTATGCAAAGAGGTCAAAGGATATCGACTTGAGGGTTAGAGGAGCGAATTTTGTGTTTGAAGGGCCGAGACTGTGCGTTGAAGGGTCACACGAAACATTGGAGGAGGTCGCGGTGCACACAGGCTGTGCGGTGCATTGGGCACAAATTCTCAGTGTAAAATTCCACTGTTGTAGTGCATCCAGGAGGTGCGGCACACAGAGCCTACAGGTCAGTATTATGTCGCTTCTGTCATCAAAACTCACAAAAAACCATTTTTTCTGCTCCAAGTAAGCTCAAGCGTGCTTCTATTGAATTTAACTTGTGTTGGGTGTTGTTTAGAGGGAGAATTCAAAGGTTTGAAAGTTTGAAAATATAAACCCTATGTGTATATCAAAAGCAACTCCTTTGGGGTTTTAAATTTGGTGTTTTGAAATTATGATGGTGGTGCCAACTATTCTTTCCCACATGTGATATTTTCCCATGCCCTAACTCCCCAAACCACTCATATCCCAGCTTCCCATTTTCCCTATCCTACAATCATATCAGTCCCTATCATCATTCTCCCTCTCCTATATCATTTATGACTATATCATTCCCATATCATTCCCCAAATCCCTACATCCCTAAAAGTGATTGTTTGCACATTTCTTCACTTAAAAAACTCCATCATCTGCTTTTCCCACTATCCCACATTCCTCACATTCCCATTTCCCTTTGGCACATTCAGCATTGAAAATACATCACCTATTTCTCTTTGTCAAACCAGTCAAAATACACATTGCAGCACCATGACAAAGACTGATTCATCATATGAGCAAGCATATGAGCAAGACAGTGACTCAACCACTGAGCTTAATGTGTCGAGAAGGCCTCGTAATGGTGGCAGACATGTCAGAGAAGACCCTACCTCCTTGACTCAATTGCAGGCCTGCCCGCTTGCAATGACATCCTTTCAGCAACAGTCATGCTTTCAGTATTGTAAGATGATTGTTCAGATCCAGCATCATCCAGAGTTAGTTTAGTTGTTTGTTTTGCATATGCATGATGGTCATGCTACTCTTGCTAGAGTAAACTTCACCTTGACACCAGAAACCATTTCTCAGGCCGCCAGGATACCGAACATAGGTGAAGAGTGGAACAAGAGACAATAACTAGATAGAGAATATTATGAACCTTACATCAGGCCTAGCTATTTGAGGCAGCTCAGCAGGGTATTCCCGTTCTGGTTTCTGAAGGAATCTTATGCACCATTGATGAGACTCATTATCAGATACTTCAGTTGTGAAGGCCGCTTCTCACGCCTCTATGCATACCATATCAGGTTATTGATGCATTTCATGAGAGTCAGGTTGATGAGCATTCCATATTTCATGTGCCGAAACATCGAGAGGGTGACCACTCTTGTGCAGAAGAAGACTCTTGAACAGCAATACAATATCATTTATCACTATGCGCTCATCAAGATCATTGTTGTACATTAGCTTGGCCTACAGGGTGTCACATGGGAAGACTTCATTTCCCATGAGTTCTTCACATCTTCAACAGTTCTTCAGGAGGTTGTCCATGATGTGGATGACCCTTCACAATAGCATGGAGGTCAGAAGGCAGAGACTACTAAGTGTGCCAACATATGTCACCTATTAGAGAGGCACGAGGGGATTGTTTGCATCAGCTTGACGAGTACTATCTCCACCTGGGGTGGAAGGGGTCTCGTTGCCATCATCAGTAGCACATGTATAGGTACAAGATAGAGGGAAGAGGCCAATGCAGGATGAGGGGCCTTTAGGTGAGCGAGACTTTATTCTTATTCAGGATGACGATACATATATGGGCCCGCAAAATGCACATCTTCGAGAGATTATTCAGGAGCAGCAGACAGAGATCAAAACCTTGTCCCTCGACTTGGAGAGGGTTAAGTGGACCATGAAATACTTGGAGCAGAGGAACAAATAGCTTGAAGATCAACAAGCAATCATGGAATTGCAAAACATCCGGGAGAATCGTCAAGCTGCCCAAAGGAGGAGGATTGAGTTCATGTCACTGGAGCAAGAGATTAATGAGGATCGAGAGTCTTGGATCGAGAGAATCAACATCCACTTGGAGAGACTGTTGGACAAGGCCGATAGGGATAAAGAATTGTTGAGACACATGGTTTTCCATTACAGGGTGCGAAATATGAGTTCCAAGGCACGAATAAGAAATCTAAAGGCAAAACTGAAAAAGGCAACAAAGAGACAAGACAGGCAAAAGGATCATGAACATCTTCAAATATTGGCTGAAGCCTCTTTAGCCTAGAATGACACTTGATAGAGAAGGCCCAACCCAAATTTCAAGAAATTTGGATAAAATTTTGTCAATTTTGAATTTTTGGGCTTCAAAACAGGTTTTTCTGCCCAACGCGTAGCGCCACTTGGCGCATGCTTATAATTGGGAGGTCTCCAGGAGGAAAACTTTACATTTTTGGATTTGTTATGGAAAGTTATGCATGCTCATGGATTACCTAAGGATTTCATCAAATTTTGGGTTTCCTAAGGGGTCAAAAACACCCTAAAAATGACCTTTCTGTCACCTTTTGCACCCACAGGAAGTAGTCTTGGGAGAATGAAGTTTTGGAGGGGAAAATGACATCCAAATATAGAAATTTCACTTGCGTTGGAAAGTAGATAGGTGGGGCTTTCCAACGAGCTATCTGGGGCTCAATTTGGACTTCGAGAAGTGCCTTAAAATCAGCCCCAATGTTGTGCTATGCATAGAGATTCTGGTTGCGACGCATAGAGGATTTTTGCCCATTTTTCACTATACAGCTCAGAAATTCACCCAGTTTTGACTAGTTTTGACTTTTGATGTAATTATTGATCTATCTTGATGTAAATTGAGCACTATGATGTAATTTGGCACATATTTGTTCTAGAAGATTCATTCACTAAAAAGTGAAAATTTAATGAATGAATCAGTTTCCTATCATATAGAGGCAAGTTGTTTGATTGCATAGATTTTAGTGCTTTGTTTAGAATTGGTTGAAACAACTCCTAGAATGATGAGCTCACCCCCTAGAGGCAATGGAATGGGTTGGGCTAGTCTATATCATGTATTTTCTGAGTCATTTTCAGGGTTCGGCACTTGGGATTGCTTGGGACTCAATTGTACATTTGATTTCTGCATTTTTGGCAAAGGAAAGACCAGGGTTTTGTAGCACTTGTTGGGATCCATGTGGCTCTGTGTTTTGATGGTGTTTTTCTCTATGTAATTGTAATTTCTTTGATGTTTATGTGTATCATTTTCCCTTCTCCTTATTTCTGAAATTAAACAAATGAGTGATTAAGGTAGAATCCATTGGACTGTTATGCTCTGCCTTGAAATTTTCTTTAATTTTACATGTTTTCATCTGTTTGAGGAGGAATCTTGAGACTCTCTTACCCTCCTTGGCTCCCCACTAGTCTGATCCATCCATCCATTCATTCTAAAGCATCAAAGCAATTGCCTTCCTTGCCCCAATCAGAACTCTGCAAAAACTGTGCCTCATCCCCGGACCCAAATTTGCCTTTCCCTTTTTCCAACAAAAAACCCCCAAAAACTCAAATTAATCCTTGCACTTCATACCTAGCCTAATATTAGTTGCTAAATCAGTCATCTCAAGCCCCATCTGATTATATTTTGCTGAGATTGACCCAGAGAGAGCCCTCTCCTGTCCTCGTAGGGCTAGCTATGAGGCTGAGCGTGGTTTGATGTGGACCTAGAATCTTACCTTTTTCAGCCTGAGGTAAATCTAGGCTCTAACACTTCAAAAGAATACTCTTTATCCTTGAATTGAATAGTTGACTACTTACCAAATCCATGTGATTTGCAAACATCATCTTTAGATGGGATAATATTTGGCATGGCATGAAAAAATTCCTTATTTCTTAGTTTAACCAATTGATTGAAACCGATATGACCTAGCTTCTTGTGCCATATCCAACATTCTTTAGTCGTGCATAGATAGCAATGTTCATTGTCACCCTCTAACAAACATACATTATCCAAAGTTCTATTTGCTTTTATTATAGTTTCCCCTATGTTAATCTCTTTGACCGCACATTCTCATATCCTGAATATTACCTTTTGTCCTTGATCACACATCTAGCTGAAACTAAACATATTATTTTTTAAGCCATCTACAAACAATAATTTTGAGCCTTGGTTTTTCCTCCTAAGATAACAATACCTTTACCTTTCATACTTACATGGGAATTTTTACCAAAATTAACATTTCCTTTCTTAACTTCATTAAAAGAAATAAATTTATTTCTATAACTTGTCATGTTTGTTTAGTGGCCACTATCCACGTGCCATTGGTTTTCTTGATTTTAGGCATATAAAACCAACCCACGCCTTTCTTATGATGAAGTCTTCCTTTTCTAGATTTTTGGGGAAATGTCTTCCTTTCATGCTAATGGGAAGCTACCAATATTCTTTTGTATTCACTTTCCTCATGACAATAGTTATTGCATATAGGACATTCAATTTCATCCATAAGAGGATTTAATGCATTACTAAAGGACTTCTTAGACATTTTTGACTTATTCAGATTAGACTTGACCATTTCTTCCCCATTATTGATAGTTCTACATGCTAAATAGTGAATAGCTTTGTGGCCAAAATTCTGAGAGGAAAAGTAGTGACCATAGACGAAATATGTATAGCTATGACTATATACTCTCCTTTGAGAGTTTGTTCATTGGTTGTAGAAAGGATGCAACTTTGATATTGGTTTATATGATTTGGGTGACTTGATTCATTCTAATTTTGTTTACTGCTACCTTCTTTCAGCTCACCATTTCTTCTCTTCAGAGTGTTGAAAAAACCTTTTGGACCCACATATATTGAATTCATAGGATGTGAGTCTCTATTATCATGCTTTTGTGATTCATTATATATGATACCTATCTTAATTGATGGGGACTGTTGATTATTAATAATTTTCTCTAGTGTTTCAGATACCTTTACAAACTTGAGATTCATATTTCATTGTGACATAGTTTTCTCAAGATATTTCCTGACGGTTACAACCTCTAGCTCCAATTTCTCATAGTGTTCCTCTTTCACTTGAAGCTACTTTAGTATCATATCCTCCGCTATTTTAGCTTCTTCCAAGTGGAATTTTAATAGAGTCATTTATTCATTAGTATTATTCTATCTTTCTTTGTATGTTTGAATAACATCCTTCTAATTTTTTTTAATATTCAAGAGCTTAACTATTCCTTTTAATGCATTCAATAATTCATCTTTCTCATCAATAATCATCTCATTATTATCTATACTAGGCGGTTGAACTTCAAGAGCCATGAGAATATTGTTATCAAGATTAGAGTTAAAATAATATTCTATTTCATTATTTTATTAACAGACACTTTCTTCATGAGAATAAAAAGTTTTCGCCTTATAGAGAATCTTCTTAACACTTTTTTTAGAAAGTTCATGCCTTTCTCTTCCTTGTCAATATTATGATTGTATGGAAATTTAGCAGCAAAGTGTCATATTATTCTACAATTAAAACACTTATATGGTAGCTCACCTTTGGTATTTATTGGTCCCCTTTTGAAGTTGTTTGACAAACTTTAGCTCCCCATCATCTAATATGTGGCTAGAGTTCTCTTTTCCTCATTTTTTTCCCTTTGCTAGTAGCCTTGAAACATGCCTCTCTAATTTTGTATTGGTCCCCTTTTGTCCTATTTTCATAAGCTTTTCTAATTCCATGGATCCTTTTCATGCATAGTTGTTTTAAATCCTAAATTTCCTTAATTTCAAAAACTTTGGCATTGAACCTGGGAGTTAGCTATATTCGTACCATTTCAACAATTGTAATATCTTCAAACTTATGACTAAGACCTTTCATAGTATTTACTACGTCATCTACTCGAAGAAAAAATTTAGCAACACTTTACTCATGCATCTTCTTATTTTCATATTGAATATGATTTGTTTGTAGTTTTGCATTCCTTACCTTTATGTCTCCTTCATGGCTATTAACTAGTTGTCCTACATCTCCTTAGTGGTTTCATATTTCATTACCTTTAAAAATTCAAATTCAACAAGTCCTCCTAGGATATAATTTCCTACCTTAGCTTTATTATCATACATATTCTTGCCTACCCAATTTGTGGTAGTAGTTCCTATGAGTTAATACCCACTCTCTACTACTTCCCAAACATCTACTCCAAGAGATCTCATATGAGATTTCATTCTTCCTTTCTAGAACATGAAATTTGTTCCATTGAACAAAAAGGGTTTGGTTGAAATCCTTCGCCCTAACTTCCCATTTTGCGGGATCTTCCTTCGAGCAATTAAGTTGAGTCTAGAAGGAACCTGAATCTAATGCCAATTGTAAAAATAATGAGAGGTAGTGGGATGAACCAATATTTAGTTACTTGTCAAATGTCTTCAATCAATACTTAACAAATCAACATTAAAACTATGCCTGAGAATAATAGCACAAGAATCATAAAGCAGATCACATTAGAAACATGAAGGACACAAAATGTTTTAATGTGGAAACCCATAAAGGGAGAAAACAACAATTATTCTTCTTCTCTTCTTAATTCTTTCTTTACAAAACTTTTCTAGCACCCACCAATAAGAAGCACTCACTCCCTTATCTATTTCGATGGCACCCACTAGCAGAAAGAACCCACTCCCTTCTCTATTTCATTGGTACCCACAAGTAGGAATCACCCACTCCCTTCTTTGATTTGTTGGCAACTACCAGCTAGAGACACCAACCCCGTTTAATCAACGTTGACCTTCCTTTCATCCATTTTCAAATTAGATCCATTCAATTTTACAATAACTTCAATAACCAATACAAAATCCTTCAACTTTGCAACAAAATTACTACAACTACAACATCAAGATAATGCATAAATTGTATTGCCAAACCCTAGCAACAACATACATCAACAATTAATAACCAATCTAACATAAATCCTCTACTCAACAAAGAGCCATCATCAATCCAGCACACTCTAACTTTTCAAATCTCATCAATTTCAATCATACATACATCAATAAGATAAAAAAATCTATCAACAACCAACTCGTTATTATCCCTTCTCAACAAATCTAACAAATGTAGTGTTCAACAATACGTGGACACTCTCTTGGTAGACATATTCGTTAGCAATACAAGAGAACTCAAAACATAAATACTCTCTAAGAAAACATAATCTTCGTTCTCTATCATCGAGAATAAATTTGAGCTATAAAGTGCTAAACAACACAAATATTCTAAAAAAATCCTTCACAAATACCCAACTTAGCAACATAAGAAACAATCTTTTTCAAACCTTCAACACCAACATATAAATAAGGCTCATAGTACCATACAACAACAACACAAATTCTCTGCAATAAATATAAGAGAATTAGACTTTAGGTCATAACAACTATGTCCACTACAAATCAATTCTTCTTCAAATAAAAACATCAATAGATCCAACGTCACCCATAATTTCACCACACCTTCTTTAGATCAATCACTAGATGAACCAAATCAATCACTGGATGCACTCAACCATTGACCATATACTAGCAATCAATCTTAGATATATTGAAGCCTTTGAACTACACTTGTGCTTTCTCAAGAAAAATGACAAGAGAATGGATCAACCCACAACAAAACTATATTTTTACCTATTTGTTTAGGAGAGGTAAACCACTGTGAACTCACTCAGAATAGAGAAAGGGTAACCATATTATGAGTTTGGAGATCATTTTCACTTATTTTTTATGTGATCGATCTGATCATTGACCCAAATGTTTGATCTCACCTTCAAACACTAGAATCAAATCATATGCTATTTATTCCTCCAGAAAACATCAACTAAGAACATTTTAATTATTAAATCATCATATTGTTCCCTAGGATAGAGAAGAGTTTTTTTCTATACACCAGCACCTTTGTTATTAGAAATTAAATAATGGAGCAATGGAACGCATAAAATATTGTGGAAACACAAATAAATAAAAGAATAAAACAAAACAGACACATATATACATGGTTTTCCCTATTTGGACTACGTCCATGGATAAACAACCAAACCTTCCTCTTATATTATGCAGCAAAATGAAGAGATACAACCTACAACAAATCTGTTGTAATTTCCTCTTCTCTATCACATATTCTCCTATATTTCTCTCATAAAGAATAATAATACAAATTCATAATACAGTTCCCTCATACAAACCAAGGGTTTCATCATAGGGGAAAAAAACCTAAATGAACATAGCTTCTACCTTCATATCTTTCACCTAATGAATGGCCCAAATTGAATACAAAATTATAATATTTTACAAGTCATTTTTTTCATCTAGTTTTTTCTTCAAGGGAATTGCCCCCGAACCCCCACCAAAGGGGTTTCCAATGAATTTCAGTTTCCCCGTGGAAGAAATAGTGGGGGGAAATCCCCCACACACCCCTGTTGACATCAGGGACAAGGATCCAACCACGACTGAATAAAAAACCTCTAAACAAGCATGAAGATAATCAGGCTCCACACCTAACATTTGTGCATAGTAAAAGGGGAAAATGACTATACCAGATCACCTTACTAGAGTTTTATATCATAACAAACTAACAAAAAAATTGTTCCAAAACAACTATTATATACTAGAATTTTAGCCTCACAAGGAGAATAGAGACATAAAGTATTACAACAAGATCATTTTTTAGGAACAATTTTTTTTAAAAACATGCTTGATTCTTCTAAAGACTTAATAAACCCAAAAAATCACAAAAGAGTATACTCTATTCCTTGTTCATGTGGAAAGGTGTATATAGGTGAAACAAGGAGATACATGGGCATAAGGTTAAAAGAACACATTAATGATATTGAAAGAAATAGGTCGGAAAAATTAGCCCTAGTAGAGCATGCATGTTCTTCCTCACACTATATTTGCATGTAACAGGAAAAATTAATTCACAAAGAGGACCATTATTTAAAAAGAAGGGTGAAAGAGGCCATTGAAATTGAGAAATCTTCCAACAACATGAAAAGAGATGATGGGCTAAAACTAAGTAATACCTGGAAACCCTTATTAAATAAAATAAAAAATAGTAAATTATTACATATATAATTTAATGAATAATTTAACAAACACTCATAAATAAATTAATATTAAACCTAATTATAATTATTACTGTATTTAATTTTCTCATTTAAATAAAATTAATTAACATCTGAATAATAAACCATCGCATAATTTAAATTTAAATATATAAATAACAAAGGAAGGTAAGATTTAATCTCTCTTATTTTAAATTGGAAATTGATATATTTCAAATTATCCAAAACTAATATGTACTTTATATACAAATCACTAAAATCAAAATTCAATTTAAGGTTAAATAAAATAAAAAAAATTTAATTAATCATTTATAAAGCTGACATTAAATACTTCTCTCAATTAACTATTAATTATTAATTTCTCCATGTTTTCACACTCTCTCTTCTCAAGATGCAAATCACATTGCCCTAATGACGGACTCACTCAGTTAGTCCGAAATGTTGTTTCAAAATTTATAACAATATTTTTTCACAAATATTTTAAAATTCTACCAACCTGTATGGACTCACTCTTTAACACAAACTATACTTGTTAAAAATTCTAAGAGGGGGTCAAACCAATATTTCCTTATATTTGTATATTATTCCAATTAATATTTTTCACATGAAGAGGAACAATATATATTAGAACACAAGAAATAAAACAAAAATGACTTATATAAATATAGTTCAAATAGTGAGGACACCAATATTTAAATTCTAGCTCCAACCATTACAAAAAAAATAATTATTACAGGGCTCTAACCTCGAATGACGATGCCAATCCTCTCAAGTCTATTTGGTCACCAAATTGATCTATATGAGTACTCTGATCCTCTTAATTTAATTCAGGAACAAACCCTAGTAATATGAGTACTCAAATCCTATTAGGCTTTAAACTTTCCAAATACTTCAAATAAACTTAAAAATAAATATATTTCTAAGGCATGACTTCAATATCTCCAAGTTGCTTCAAGTCTAATCCAAAAATCTCTTCAAGGTCTACTCCAAATATGCTTCAAAAGCTTCTCCAAAAGGTCTTCAATATTTACTCCAAATCTACCCCAAGACTACTTCAAAGAAGGCTCCAAGTTCTACTCCAACCTTACAACAAGAAAGACATCAAGTTTAGCTCCAAAGTCAACTTCAACTTTGCTTCAAGAGCTCTCCGAGAACTACTTCAAGTCTACTCCAAGGTCTACTCAAAATACTACATGATTTCTCCACAAAACTCTTCAAAAGGCTAATACAAAGTCTACTCAAGGTTTCTCCAAAACTATTATTTAAGAGGTTGATCAAAGCATCTCAAAAGTCTAGTTCCAAGTTTGGTCCAAGTAAGATCTATGTAGCCTGAAGATTGAGGAAGAAATGGGGGTCTTAATTTTGTCATAGGAGGCTAAGATTCATCCTTCACCACAGGGTCGGATTGTGTCAAAGAGTGGTCAAGTTCCATAAACCCAAATTTATTCCTTCCATAAGCTAAGTCTATTCCAGTTGCAGGCTAAATTTCGTCCCTATCAAAAATTGATTTTTTTATCATAGGAAAATTATGCTCCTATCAGAGGTCAAATTTGGCCAACTTGCATTTCTCCTCAGGTTAATTTCTAGGTCAAACTTTTTCATTTAAGAAGGTTGAGATATGAGTTGCAAAAGAGGTTTATATTTGCTTCAAATATGGCCATGTTTTATTCCAAAAACCTAATCAAAAGTTTCACCAAAATCCATTAACCAATGACATAACCAGAAACCAAAATATTTATTCTTCACTTTCCCTTGAGGTTCATGAGTTATGAACCTATCGTCTTCTTCTAAAATCCCAAGTTGTCTCTCTCTTTCTTGGAAAAGTTTGAGGTTAAATGGGGTCAAAGTTCCTTTTTTTTATACTAGTCAAGATGCTCCAAACAGGTTTGACTTCTCCTAGATAGAGTCGACTTGGACAAGGGACAAATAAAATGTTCATAAATTTGAAAATTAAGTTCTCCACAATGGAGAGGAGTTAAGAGGCATGCAATAGTTCATTGGAAAGTTCTTAAATATATATTTAAGACTATCCTACTCTCCTCTTCAACTGATTATCCTTTGACATCATTAACTATTACTTCCTCAACAATATCGCCCTTTTTATTGATGGTAACATTCCTCATATGATATTCCTCTTAACATTGTGTTACTCCCCTTGTCTTCTTGTTACTCCCTGTGTAATTGTACTACTCCCCTTATCTTCATGATATCCCTCTTTGACATAAATAGGAAAGGGATTATCTATTAGGATGCAAGAGAAATGACCCCCATATTTTGACGAAAATATTCAAGTTCTTTTCAAGGTAGGGGTTTTTTGAAGATGACTAGAATGTGTTCCCTAGTCTTGACATACTCCATTTCGATGTTTTTCTCTACAACCTATTCTTGGAGAAGGGAAACTCGATTGGAATATATTTTATTTTTGAATGCATTACTGGAGTTTTTAAGAGAACAATTACACTATGTTGATTGTGATGGAACCCACCAACATCCAAGGGGGACTCCCCAATGTGAAGGCCTAATTATATTCACACTATTTGGTGTAGGAGCCCTTCACGAAATAAGGATGTCTACCATTTTTCTTAGAGATTTCCCTTGGCTTCACTAGTTAGCACAAGACGTTAATGTACATGTACTTTTGAATGAACAAGTGAGTATGCATTATGGAATTCTCAACTGTAGAATGTATCAAGGCTATTTCACTGGAGATAAATGAAAGTTATACTTTAAGAGAAGAGAAATAGTACTAATGTAATAAGGATGCACGAGTATATATATGAAAGAATCATTAATCAACTAGTGAAATAGTTTACATAAAAGTAACGATCATTAAAACAAGTACAACACACATTCAATGAGATAAGCATCAAAACAACTGAAATAGTTCAATTTATTTAGTACAAATGTGAACAACATATATCAAAAACATTGAAAAAATAATCTTACAACATTTACGACATACACATGAAAGTGTGTTGGCTCAATGAGATTGAAGTATTAAGTGAAAGCTACAAGATACATTGATATAATGAACACCACTAGCTCCAATAGTGGACTTTTAGAGCTACCACTTGCTCTCCAAAAGAACTATCTTCCTCTTTCATGCCTATTTGGAGAAGCCAAGGTGAAAATTCATTTTCTTGAGCCATGAGGGTCTATATATAACAAATGAGGTGACTCTCCACCTCTCCTAAGAATCTTGGCCTACCCTCATGACTTTTCAAACTCTCATGAGACTCTTTGACTTCTATATAATTTTTCACATTATATAGATGAATCTTGGAATTTCACTTTACATTTATCATTAATTAAAATTACATAATTACATCAAACAATGATGTGGCACATGATGAATCATATGACACCTTAACATGACACTTTGACAAGACATGACTTGACATGCTAACATGGACTTGATGATGATGTGGAAATGTGAAGTTGCTTCTCTTGCTACTATCCTTGTGCCTTCATGAAAGGTGTTTCGTGGTTTTCCTCTTCCTCCTCCAAAGGCTTGAGAATATGCATTCTTCACCATGATCTTGATCTTCCATCTATCACAATCTAGTATCCCTTCATCTTCTTCTTTAATGATCATCTCATCTTCATAGTTTTCCAAGTGACTCTTTCTCATATTTCATGAGTATCATTCTGTCATGTCAAGATATAATACCTGCAAGTGAAATCAACTCATGGAAAGATGAAATTAATCCAAAAAAATCATAGTCTAACTTGCATCGTGAAAAATGTTGATTGAGCTGGAACTACGTACTAGACATGGAGGAAGACTTAGGTATTGCACAATGTGAAGTTTTAGAGGCCAGGAGTGATATAGTGAGACTTGCAACTATGAAATGCGCAATTATGGAGGCTTGTGAAGCAAGATTTCGTAGTATAGGGCCACAGTTTGGTAGGCTTTCCCACTGTAGCTGTGCAATGTGCAATTCTGGAGGGAGACTAGGTATTTGTTGTTGGGCCTGAAAAATGTCTTCAAAATGACATCCACTTTCACCTTTATCGCCACCATTTCACTCATATGTCACAACTCCATAACCATATAACCTTTCATTAGCCACCATTTTTCATAAATATATGGGTTAGGATCCTTATTTATGAAAGTTATTTATTTTATGTGTTTAAAGTGAATTTATGATTAAAAACTAGGAAATTAACATGGTTTCATGTAGATATATATATATGTGTGTGTGTGTGTGTGTGTGATTGTGTGTGTGTGTGTGTGTGGCTTGAGTTTCATGACATGTGTAAGTCATTTGGAAGCTTCCAAGGCACCCTTACATTTCCTCCAATGCTCAAATTCGAATTCTCTTCAAAGGAGATTTGGATAAAGGTCAAAGAAGGATATGTGTCCTATTTGGATTCTAACTCTGTGAGGTGTCTCATCATTTCTTATTTGGATTATAACTCTATGAGACACCTAGGGGATATGTATCTCATTATGAGCTATTTGGTTGTAACTATATGATATTTTAGTGGAATTTAATTAAATAGGGTATCTTCTTATGTTTTTGTATAAATAGGAGAGCATTGTCCTTTGAAAGGCATGTGTAAAGTTTGAGAAATGCTCATGCTTTTAATAGAGAATTTGGAGCTTATACTTGGATATTTGAAGTTTTAGTTTTTCTTGCATATGGAGCTTCTTCACTTGCCATCCTCATACACCATTGGAATGGCCATTAATGACTGTGAGATTTAATTGCTTTTATAGATTAAAGTTCATTTTCTTTCTTAGTATTAGTTTTAGAATGATTGTGTAAAATTTTCTTTTCTAAAAACATTTCAATAGGGAAGATTTATGTATTTTCTAAATGGATTAAGTTTGAGGAAAGGAATAATAGTTATTTAGTTTCCTTTCATGTTCTATTATTTACTTTATTAGATCAAACCATCAATTCATTGTATAAATTAATAAAGGATCAGGCCAAGAAGGTGACTTCAAATTGGGTGATTGAATGTTCAACCTATGCAATCATTGAGCTTTAATTTTTCATGCTTTTATATTTGCTTCTAAGATTCTCATTTAATTGCATTAACTAACATTCCTAAAGATCATTCTAAGAAACTAATTTAATCACATTTCAAGATTGAATGGTTGAATATTTGATACATGCAATTACTGAGTTATTTTCTGCGCACTTTACTTGCTTTTCTAGGACATTAGAAGTTAAAGTATAAATAGTTGCTTACACATCATCTCAAGAAGGTAACACTTCATAATTGAATGCGGGAGTAACTAAGTATACATTAGTCATTTTTTATTTCACAGGTTAGTTGAATTTCATTTTTATTATTTGATTTCATAGATTAGATGAATTGGTTTTCGCTATTTTGTAGTTAGATTTATCTAAACTGAAAGACAATTTCTAGCACATATAGTGCACGCATGCTTCACATGTTTATGAAACCACCGAGATGACAAATTAAATGATAGGAAATCACTTTGCCCCAACATTTTGGTGCCATTGCGGGGGAAGTGTGCATCAAATCTAACTTTCAGTTTAGAGTGTATTTTATTTGTTTTTGTTTTTACTAACCATTTATGAACATAGGATCTAGAATGCAGCCCAAAGACTACATTAAGGAATGGTATTAAGAAGCATTTATGCCACAATATTCATCAATTCTTCAAGAGATCCTTGCGGAAAATCAAAAGGTCAAGTTGATTTCGCATATCCCTACAAACAATTAGGTACATTTTTCAAGTTGGGATATGAGAATTTCAAAAATTATAATCCGTAAATGGCTTCATTGGAAGCATGAATATATTTTAAAAAATAAAAATAAAAAATATCTTTTTAGATAGATAGGAAAAATAAAAATATTTTTTTATAGCTTTTGGGATAAATTTGATGTTTTATGGTGTAGTAAGAACCACCCATATACTAACCTTTGGTAGGAAAAATTTGCAATAAAACAAATGGTTGAGAACAAAGAGCGCAAGCGAAGATCACAAATGATAACTTAAGGTATGAGATCAAGCCTTTTCACTTTATTTTTTCAAAATTTACAAAGAAATCGATTGACAAAATCTTGACTATGCTAACAAAATAAATCTCTCAAGTATGCTTTTCTTTTGTACTTCATGTGACCTGGAGGATTAGAAAAAAAAAATTGTTTTATTATTATATCATAAAAATTATTTAGCTACTGTAAGACTTGCAAATCCATGTGCAAAAATGCTTACCTCTATAATGCAAGAGTTATATCTTCTCATTTCTTTGCTAGAAGACATCCATGTAGCCACAAGCCCAACCTTCAAAACCTGCAAATAAAAAATAATGGGAACATTTCTAGAAAATGCAGCAGCATAGACACCCAATTTTAAAATGAATTTTCTGAGCAAACCACGATGAATCTGAAAAAACTGAGACATGGGTTTTCTCTAGAACGGGAGCAATTAGGTAACTTGTGAATTATTTCCTGAATTTTGCAACTATTTAGAAGAAATACGAAATTGATTTTTTGTAGAAAACGTAATTGCGAGAAAGCATAAACTGTCTTGACACCCGATTTTAAAACGAGTTTTCTGAGCAAACAAGGGCGAATATGAAAAAACTAGGATATAGTTTTTTTTCGGGAATGGAATGATTTTAATATCCCAAAAACTGTTTCCTTGGATTCCCAAGCATTTGGGGAAAATTTAGGGTTCTTCAGAGCTCCATTTTGTAGATTGCGTACGGTAAAAACAATTTGTTTTGAACTGTTTTAACATGGCAAGTTGAAAGCAGAAAAATCCAAGTGAATAACAAACTCTGCTCCAGATGGCATGTGGTTCAAGAGTCCAATTAGATTTAATAAAATTGATTTTAAAGAATCCAAGTGAAAAACAAACTCTGCTCCACATGGCATGAGGTCTAAGAGTCCAATCTAATTTAATAAAGTTGATTTTAGACACATATGTGTCCCATTCCCTATGTGTCTCATGATTAAAAAATAAAATAAAATCATTTTCTTTATTGTAATTTCTTTATGATAAAGTAAATAAAAAAAAAAAACTAAAAACAAATCATTTTCTTTATTATAATTTCTTTTTGATAAAGAAAGTTTAA